>CM053791.1:380410871-380593371 GCA_028749045.1 Cupressus sempervirens
GGTAAAGGGATGAATAAAGAACTTCCATCTACAAACTAGTCATCAAATGCATATAGGCATATAGCTCTCCCTTTGAAAGTTCCCTTATACTCCCCCCTAAGAATGACATTTCAAAGCTCCTACATGCTCGTGTGTTGCAATTATAGCATCTGCTCTTTTAAATATTTTTCTCAAAAGCTTGACATCAATCTAATTAAATATCCAACTTCATAATCAACCTATCTTGAAATATCTCACTCTTCTCTCCAAGGGTTTAATGAATACTCTCATATATATCTTCCCCTGAGTTCACACATTCACTTCTAAACTAGGAGGTATATGAATTGTAAGTTGCACTTGCAATGGTTGCTTCTTCTTTAGTTATCTTCCTTCTCCAAACCTTTTCATTTTTCTTTTTTTCATTTATCCTAGAAGTCCATAAAGATTCATTCTCCTTTTTGTCTAGTTTCTTTTTCCATACAAACACAGGTTCTTTTTGTTTGATCTTTCTATAATTTATCTTTTACCCTTTATGTGATTTCATGTTATCATATTTGTAGTGTTGTGCTAGGTTCCCGTCATGACTTATTCTTCTCCATGCATAAACACTTTTATTTCTTGTTTTGCATTCTCTCACTTAATGACCAAAATAATTGCATGAGCAGTAATATCCATAAAAGCTAGGTTGTGGTCTATGTTCGTTCTTTTGCTTTCTAATATCCATTTTAAATTCAACTCCCTTAAATTATGTGGATGAATCTTCCATACTACTTCCCTCCTTGATGGAGCCTTTGAATATATGATCCTATTTTTTTTCCTTTCCTTCATAACCTACTTGAATCTTTCTTGTAGATGGCCTTTAACTATCAATTATATCCATTAGGATTTCACAACTCTTTTTGCATTTAAGACCATTATTCAATTTAATAGTTGTTTTCTCTAAATCACTTTTCAACTTAGTGACTTCTTCCTTCAATTTAGCATAATCCGCTTCCTTTTTCATTCAACTTTCTCATCATCTCATCCTGAACATGTTTGACTTCTTCTAATTGTTCTTTCAAATTCTGCATTACCTTGTTTGATTATGTTTGGGCTTCATACAATGTTTGGGATTTGTGTTTTCGGCTTTGCATTCATCTTCTTAAGCTTTCCATTTTTCTTGTAAGCATAGTCAAGTTCTTTCATGATATCAACATCATCTTCCTCATCTTAGACTTCTTCTTCATCTTATGTGTATGTAGTTGACCCTTCTACGAGTTTTCCATCATCTGGAACTTCTTTTGAATTTGAATCATTATTTTCTTCTATAATGTCATCTTGATTTTCCATGTGCATTCCAAGTGCCACCTCATCACATATATTCACCTGCATATCATCACATGTATATGCTTTTATATCATTGATACAATCAACACTACATATAGAATTGATTTCTTTTTCAAGGGATTTATTATCCATTGCTTCATCTCTAGTATTTGGTGCATTATTATTGATACTATTCTTTGTATTTCCTTTTTTATTATTTCCTTTCAATTTTCCCATGTGTGCTCACTAGATCTACCTTCAAGTAGTTTGGCTTTATAAAAGGAACTGACTTTGATACCAATTGAAGAGCACATGATTATATTGAGAGAGGGGTGGGTTAGTATAATAAAATCTACACAACAACTTCAAATACTTCAATCAACAATTAAGCACATTAACACAATGACACAATGATTTAAGTGAAAACCAAATGCGGGAGAAAAATATGACAAATCAATGCTTTTATATAAACTTTGATCGTTTACAATGTTTTTTAAGCTCTAACCTACTAGAGACTCCAACCCTATGTTTATGAGCACCAACTCACTAGAAGCTCCAACTCCCACACTTCGCAAGCTTCAACCTACTGGAAGCATCAACCCCCAATGTTATCTTCATGAGTACCAACCCACTACACACAAACTTCTTTTCCACCTTGGTGATGTTACTTATTCAATCGATGATGGATTGTTTGAATCGCTCCTTTATTTGCTTCTCCTTTCTAATTTGCATCAGCACACTCTTCATTATCATCATATGTGTTTTATTTGTATCAACACAAATTCTCTTTTATATCTATGTACATGCCTCTTATAAATCTACATATGTATATATTCTTTTATATCTAAATTAACCTTGACACATGTATTTGATTGAAATCTAAATATATACATAATAAGTTTAATCACCACTTTGAGTCCCTTTGCTCTCTATTTCCACTTTACACACTCTTACAATTATGTAGCATATAGTAGAATGATGTACTTGAATATATATGTTCTACATATCACACATTACAAGGTCTAAATTAAATGAATACTTCTAGCACATATTATTTTGTCATCTCTACTTACCCACTTACTCTTCTTATATATTCACTCTTCTCATCCCTTTTTTCAATTTTAATCAATCACTATGAATTTGTATAGTGCAATTGATCATACGTTTTGACAAAGAGACATGTCCTATTATGATTGCAACTTTTCTAATATTGAATATTCAAACTAATCGTGCCTTTTGGATTAAAACATGTTTATGCCATCCTTTTACTTTATGAATATGATACATCAAACTTTATTAATATATCGATCCTTGCTTGGAAATAATAATTTTTGTTTTTCTCCTCAAGATTATTGTTGTTGGCAATGAGTCAACTTGAGAACATCTCCAGGATATTTGAACTGTATTGACATATGCGCATAAACATCTAATGGTTTCTTAAATATGTTGTTAGATAAAAAAATATTGTCTTATTTAGATTTTGTCTTTTTCTACTATCATCTTAATCCATCATATATAATTTTTCTTGCTTACTTGTCTTCCCTTTTTTTGTTTGACCTCTTGATTTATCGATGCCTTTTCCTTTCACTATTGTTTTTTCTTTTTCTGTAGGAATTACTTTTAGAAAAAGACAGATTTTGCTTGTCCTTTTATACTTTTTGTTGTTGTTGTTCTTGTCATTTCATATTTTTGACTTAATCCCATATTCCTATCTCATATTATGAACTATTAATCGTTGTTTACATCTTTATATACAACCTTTATAAACTATGAGAGTTTGATGCAAATGTCTTTAGACCGATCAGTTTAATTTCTGAATCATCCCAATATTCATGGTGCCATGTAGAACTAGATGTGTATAGTCTATAATCTGTCATAGCCATTGTCTTATGCATTCATACATAGTGTTCCTTTTAACCATACTAACATATTCTATTAAGCACGATGGTTGTTGCATACCAATGACTAATGATAACCATACAATGTAAGCACTCTTGACAACACCTCTCCAATTTAGTTCTTAATGACTACATATTTCATTCTGATGAAACAATATGTTAGTTTTGCAAATTCTCTGTACATATTTTTGCAAACTCTACAATACCTGTTGTAATCATTTCTTCTATTTTTTTTTGTCTTTTTATATATTATTGATGATCTGTATACTATTATATGTGTGCAAACATTGTTTGCAAATTCTCTATAATGATTCATTTGTACCACTTTTGTTGAACTGATTGATACCAATGTTTGCTAACTTTCTTCCCAAGTGTTAATTGTCCTCCTAGGTGTTAGCTATCTTGCCAGATCCAATCAAATGTTTGACTTGTCTTCATGTGATACAAATACATGTTACAAGTCCATACATGTCTTCAATATATTTGTATTTCCAAATATGTTATTATTTCAAACTATTTGATATTAATTTATTTATATCTTTGGAGGTAGTTTATATGTTCTTCAACATCTCCATGTTCTTTAACATTTGTTGATGTTTCTTACTGAACATTGTTAGAGTAAATAATTAATTAATTGTTAATTATTTATTCTATTGCTTAAGCTTATTTAGGTAAATGAATTTATTTATTAGTTGTAGTCTAGGAGTTTGTTATAAGTTATTGACGATATGAGAGTTTGTTCTCTCCTAAGTCATACTTATCCTCTCACATTGTTCAAGGACTTTCTACCTTATGTGGATGTATGCTTAATTGTCAAACTTATCTCCTAGCATCTTCTAGCTTGTTCTAGAAGATTCCTGGAGCTCTTTATATTCGAGCTCCCTCATTGTATTTTAACAACATCTCATATTGTATATTGTAAATACATTTTCTCTTGTGTTGCAATATCATTTTCTCTCTCATGTCCATTTAGGGTTTTTCCCTTGCTCCTAGCTCTTCCTTCCTTGGCTTCTCTTTGACAGGTTTTTGCATGCAAGTGATCTTGGGTGTCTTCGGAGTTGGATTTTATCAAATCCAACATGGTATCAGAGCCTTCCTGCTACTGCTTTGTTGAAAGATTTTTGAAGCCGTGATTTGAAGTCACAAATCATAGTTTGTTTATGTATTTTTTCTTCAAATCAGGGGATCAACGAATTTTTGAAGCATTTTCAGCCCAAATGGACGCTACCATTAGATCTAGAAGGCCATTTGCAATTAGGATTCATATAAAGCTTTTCGATTTTTGAGACAGAGCTCTGGGAGGCAAAAAAATTTTGCTAGCAGGAGGTTTCGTACAACTGTATGGATGATTTCGGCATTAAAAAATTATTTTTTGGGTGCATCACCTAGCAGCCACCGTGTGGCCCACACACCTCTGCCGCTAGTGGTAGCACCGGTAGACCGCCGTAGCGCCAACCACAAGCCACGCTAGGCAACACCTCCTCCTCTGCGCCACCCGACACCAACGAAACCTCCCCTTCCTGCCGCTTAGCCTTCAGATCTCCACTCCATTGTGCCCAGTCTGCTCTGTTAGCAGGGATAGTTAGCAGTTGAAGCATAGTCGACCCCACATTAGCAGCCGTAGGTGTGACATGTGGCACATGGCCCTGCCACGTCACACTTGCCATGTCAGCCAATTGCCATGTGGACCTTCCACGTGGCATGCCATTTGGCACCTTTTTTTGTGTTGACGGTTGATGCGCTATCAATTTTAAACACACAAATTATTGACATCAGCATGATGTTAGGGCTTGCATCATCAAACCTTGCGTGCACCTCTCCTGGTTCTGTTTTGGACCTAGTGTTGGTTTTTTGGCCATAACTTGAGCATAAGAGGTATTTTTTCGATCCGAAAGAAGCGCCAGAAAGCTGGTTTCGAGACAGAGACATTGATGCAGGTATTTTTAGGTTTTGATGCATTTTTATTTCCTATTTTTCCAGTCAAAGTCTAAAGTTGTGTTTTTGACTCTGGCAAGCATATCTTTTGCGTCCCATGTCAGTTTTTTGAAAACTTTATATTTCTGGAAAGCTAGTTCTGTCACCTTTTTAGAAATATGGTCTTTTTTCTTAGTTTTTGGCCCATGCTTTTTTATCATAGTTTTAGCATTTTTGCTATATGGTGGATATTTTGAGTGTTTTAGGCTCGAGGATCGTTTTCCTAGCAGGGTTTCCTTTGTTTTAGGTTGTACTTTGTTTTGTTGCAACTTATTTTCAGTTCTGATCATTGTAGCTATCATTTTGAAGCACTTTTATGTATCACACTAAGATAAAGTGCCACTCTTGCATTTTGGGGGTCATAAACGTTGTTTTGAGTCAGTTGTACTTGCACTATTTTCATAAAGCACCATGGGGGGGATAGGTGTTTGCTAATTTAGGCTTCTCCCTTTGTCAAGTGAGTGTCCCTTCCATGACATTAGCCCCATGTAGTGTCAGTTTGATCGTGTCTTTATGGGTGTTCTATATCTCTTCCTCTCTCGTCATTCTTGGTTCGTCTGTAGGAGACTTTGGCCCACCTTCTCAGTTGCCTATCATCACACCTCGTCTACATTAAGGGGGGGTTATGCTATTGTTCTAATGCATCCTTGGTTCGATGGTTCGATAGTGTGAACTATGTATTCAATGGTTGATCCTATGTACAAGGCGATTGCAGTGGCTGGCTACCTATGCATTTTAGTGAGATGGATCATCTACCATTTAGACACGCTCAGTTCATGCCTTCTTCTTCCATGGAGGTTCTTCAGATCAGCAGTTTGGCAGATTTGTAGCTTCTTCATGCTTCAGTGATGCTCTTCATGATCACTCCTTGTTTCTGTTTTAGGAGACAATTTCTCTAGTTGGAGGCTTCTTTAGTTTTTCACTAGGTTCTTACCTCTTTTTGGGGGAGGGTTTTTCCTGCATGGTTTTCTCTCTTTCCCTATTTTCAGAGGTTGCATTTTGTTGCATTGTACATGGGTACCTAAAATGGCCTCATTACTAGGACCCATTCTGCATTCATCTTAGTTTTGTGAGCTTAAGGCATTTCCCTAAGTTGCACTTAAGGGGGAGTGTTAGAGTAAATAATTAATTAATTGTTAATTATTTATTCTATTGCTTAAGCTTACTTAGGTAAATGCATTTATTTATTAGTTGTAGTCTAGGATTTTGTTATAAGTTGTTGACAATATGAGAGTTTGTTCTCTCCTAAGTCATACTTATCCTCTCACATTGTTTGAGGACTTTCCACCTTATGTAGATGTATGCTTAGTTGTCACACTTATCTCCTAGCATCTTCTAGCTTGTTCTAGAAGATTCCTGGAGCTCTTTATATTCGGGCTCCCTCATTGTATTTTAACAACATCTCATATTTTATATTGTAAATATATTTTCTCTTGTGCTGCAATATCATTTTCTCTCTCATGTCCATTTAGGGTTTTTCCCTTACTCCTGGCTCTTCCTTCCTTGGCTTCTCTTTGACAAGTTTTCGCATGTAGGTGATCTTTGGCATCTTTGAAGTTGGATTTCATCAACTCCAACAAACATATACAAGAGATTTATCACTAACTTATTTACTATGCTTGGCATGTTGTTTGTGGAATAGATACCCAATAGTCTTTCTCTCTTTCCAAACTATATCGAGAATCTACTCATAAAATTATTCTTCCTACATGTCTGGAAGCTAGGATCTTATACACATACATCAATGCCCCTTTTCTCATATTACTTATGGAAAATTATACTAATTGGTTGTTCATTTTACCCTATAGCTACAACCTTCACTTCAAACAATATGCATATTTAACTTTGCCATCAATGTCTAAGAGGAATAACTTGTCCTTGTTAAACTTCTTAATATCAACTACCATTTTGGGGTTGTCTCCTAAAAAACTTATATCGTCCCTTATATTATTTCAACTTATTATAAATGAAATCTTCAATCAAACCTTTGACATCAATGGCAATATCTTAACATAGGAGTGAATCAATAATAACCAGTTATCCTACAACCCTCTAAAACACTTTTCACCAATTCAAACACTTATATCTTTCAGATCAATAACTTGGTAACCAGATCAAAACATCACTTTAAAAACTTTTATCAAATTGCTATCTTCATATACCAAGTATCAGAGTAAATTTTTAGCTTATATCGAGTTGCAACAATAAATAATAAACATGAAGTAAACTTACAACATAATAAGCATGCACATAATTTGACACAAGTATTTAATGTGGAAACCTTGTAAAGGGAAAATCCACCTAGGAATTGATAACCCAAAAATTTCACCCTTTTAAAATGAGCTCTATTAAAAGCCAACCTGATGTAGGAGCATGCTAGGGTAGTTGGCAATCCTGCATGGTGAACTGGTTGGAACTTGGAGTTGGAGAACTCGATTGTAGAAGGACTAGTGCTCAATCATTATTGGGTAGCTCTTGGGTGTAGTGTTGGCCAAGGAGTTCTATCTTTGTAGGTTTGCTCAACATCTACACTGTTGCTCAACTTATACTATTTTTATCAGCACTCACTATGGTGCTCAACATGTGTTGGTTGTTTGGCACTTTTGGAACTTGGAAATTATTATGGGAGCTTGATGATGCTTGTGGTTTTTGCTAATGCTTGATAGTGTGGTTTACAGGATGAAGTTATTGTCTATTTTCTTGGCTAACTTGGTGCATTTAATGTGTGAAATTGTGATGTGAAGCGACCGTGGGATTTTTTTGGACCTATTTGGGTTTTGGTTATTAGTCCTAGGTGTATTTGATGAGTGTTGTAAGCCTTCCAAGGAATTTGGTATCTAATATATGTTGCAGGCCGACTGATGGCTTAATTATGTATTTAATGTAAGGGTTTATTTAATTTGTAACTTTCTAGGCTGATTTGTGGCTTGGTTGGCCAAAAGTAGAGGGGTTTTGTGGAGTCATTATTTAGTTCAACATGAACTAGATGAGAGAGAAAAGTTTTTTAGTAGAGCAAGTAGCTGTAGCTTGGGAAACAAGGAAGTTTCTTGGTGGCTTGTGAGAACAAGTTTAGATTCTTCTTGGGGGTTTCTACCATATTGTAGATTTGGACTAGCCAGGAGTTGGATCTTGTGAGGTCTTGTAGAATTACTATTGTAATTGCTTTATATTTAGCCATAACTCAGAAGGCCTTACATCCATGCATGTTGGTTGTAAATATTATGATTCTATTATGATATTTGGTGTTATTATGGATCTAAATTTTGCTGTTAATGTTTACATTTCATTATGTGGTTATTTGTTGGGGGCTAGGACAAATTCTTTCGGGATTCTCCTACCTTGTATTGTATCACAACCTTGTTAAAGGCTACATAGACATTATTATGTGTGACCTTGTTGGGGGATTTTTAGAAAAGATCATCTAGACCCTATTAATTATTTGACAATTCTAAAGAATGACCTGCTCTAAAGGACTTATGAACGTTACTATTGAATTTTACCATATAGGATTTCAAAATATTGTTAGGTCCACTTAGGTAAGAGATTTTTATACTACAATGATTAAAGAGTAACAATAAAGTGATTTTTTAGGTTTAGCACTACCTTGTTTGTTCAAATCTTTATTCTATTCACACACTTCACACATCAACTTAGCACTTTCCTTTCTTGATCTTAATAATGTATATCTACTTAGTTATCCTCTTTCTTCTTATCCATACTTGACTTGGCCTTCTATTCGATAAGCATCAATCACCAATTAGTAGCATTAAACATCTTGTCCATCCTTTAGATAAAATTTTTTTTGCTTCTTTAGAATCTTCCAAGTTTTTCCACTTAATCATGATCTTAGATCTTCATCTAGTTTATAGATTTGTTGAATCTAGAAACTTAGTTATCATGCCTTCATCTTCAGATTTGTGCTTTGATTCAAATCATCAAATAACCTTTATTAGATCTTTTTTTAATTTTTTCTAGTTGTTGATCCCATAACAAACTTCATCCTTATCTTCGAAACTTCTTGAACAATCTTTATTTTCATAAAATGTCGACCTTAAATTAAATATTTTATTAAACTATTATTCCTTTTCATGCTTAGTTGACATTTCATCTCCCTCGGTCAACACTAGACTCAATTAATAATGAAATAACTCTTTTGACACTACACTTTCTTCATTTCTTCTTAGGTGCTTAGTGACAACTATAGTAGCTTAGTAAATCTTGTGTTTCTTCATTCACCAACAAAACTATCTTACTTATACATGATTCCAACACGTAATCAAATTATGTAAAACAATCAAACCAACATTATATTGTTAAATTCTAGCTCATTAAAGTGCCCATTGAATACCATACATGTATCAATACTTCATCATACATTCTTCAAATCCTCTTCATAAATCAAATGATATAACAATCAATAGAATTAGCATAATATCTAACCAACTAAGGTTTGGCATCAATGACAACATAAAAATTGATATGACTCTTTCACATATATTATCCATCAGGGATAACAATCTCCCCCTTTGGCATTAATAGAAAAACACATTACATAATATTATATTATGAAATAATAAGCATAAAATGTCAATCGCACCTTTTAGCTTTTTGACTTTATTCAGGTTCTCTGTAACAGGTTCAACATTAGGTTCTTCACATGTTCTCCCCCTTTAAGTATACTTCTTTAGTTCAATAACATCTTGAATATATTTTATTTTGCCTCTCATCTCCTCTTTTGTTAACAATTATAATATTCTCCCTTATGAATATTGTTTCTCAATTCATAGTCTTCTCCGTTTTCATGATATCCTCCCCCTTTACACTTTGATGACATTCTCCCCCTTTGAAAATAATGCCAAAGGTAAATATAGTTGATCTCTAAGCTATGTTTCCTATTAGTGTCCAAAACTTAGTCATTTTATAGGTAGAGTTGGTTAGTCATCATTGCAACCTAGTCACCTAATGAAGGTCAAGTATTTATGGATTTGTTTATATTCTAGTGCAAGCCGAACAACTCTAAGGTTGTTAAGCACCCTAATATGGATTGAGTCATAGTATATGATGAGTAAATATAGAGGCTATTGAGAAAAGAAAAGATACTATATATGGAGTGAGTAAGTTACTGTCAAGCATACAGGAGCCAATGGACAACATAAATATCAGTTATGACTGAGTGTCAGGATATTCAAGTATTGAGTAAACCAGTTTTGACATATGTGTTTGTCATGGCACAAACACTTATATAAATAATTTTTGGCCAACTTCTATATGAGATTTTAGGGTTGTGGAGATAACTAAGGAGATAATTACACATTTTTATCAGAGGACATCAATCCCTAGGAAGGCAGAGCAACGGATTTGAAAATTAGAAGGATTGAGCTGCAAAAGGGAGAACTTTGGATCATTGATCATGATCTAGAACTTTCTCTAGTCATCTATTTAAGAAGGGTTCAAGCCTTGAACCATAAGGAATGATTGTGTGTGTGGGGGAAGGATTAGGAGAGAGTGAAGGAAGTCTATGTTTGATGATAAGAAGTAGAGATCAAATAGAGAAACCTAGCAGTGAAGGGAAGAAAAAAGTATATCAAATAGGTCAAGGAAAGAGAAGATTTGTAATCCAGCATCAAGTGCTAATCAAAGGATCATGTACTAAGACATTCTAATGAGTGGATCAGGGTAAATCTTTTAACAACATGGTTTTAATAGACCTATTCAAATCTCCTAAAATAGTGCTTACTTAGTTGTAAATTTTAATCCTTAATCAAGGTAGAATGAATAAGTCTTGTAAGCTCTTAACACAACAGAGATCAAACATTATAGCCTTAGCTAACATACTTTATTGCTACAATAGTCAATATTTGTGGGTGTCATCCCTACCCTAGTTTACCTTCACCTTGGAGGGTTTCTAGGTAACCAAATCTCTTGTGTTGTGTGATTACATTTAATTTCATGTTTATGAATGTGATTCATACTTAGATATATTTGAACAAAACAATTTATGGTTATATGGTTGATGATCTAGTTATGAGATGGGTCAGTGGTGAAGTGTTTGATTTACTATTTGCTTCAAGAAGTGAAAAGTTTTATAAATCCTAATTCACACTCCCCCTCTTAGTATCTTAATTCCCAATAAGACTTCCAATAATTGGTATTAGAGCTTATTCCTCTTAGAATAAGTCTAATGACTTAAGAGTTAAGATCTTGGAGACGGAGGCTTACAAATTGAGAAAAATCATTGAAAATTAGAAATTTGACATCTAGATCATACTGCAAAAGCTTGAAGCAACAAGAGAGGAATTGAGGAAATACTTAAAGAAGAGAAATGCTATGACCATTAAATAGAATGACATTGAATATGTATAATTCATAGGAGGACTAGTTGAATATGGTAATTCCAGTGAAAGTGATGCAACAATAGCAGACCTATTGGAAAGAAATAACATACTGAATAAAGAAGTTAGATGAGTGAAGAGAGAACATGAAATCCAATTAGTGAGGGTATGTGAAGTGACTAAATAGAAAAAGAAATCCAAGGAAGACAAAGTCATGGTAGAAGAAGATAAGAGAGAAATGGCTACCAGACTTGATGAAACGACATCTGGTGTGCAGAAGCTCACAAACAATCAACTAGACATGGTAAATCAATTACTACTTGCAAATCAGGAACTGGGCAGAAAGGATATATATATTACAAATCTGAGATCACAAAATGTTCAACTGAGGAATGAGTGAAGATGTGAGAAGGAACTAATGGAGAGGATAAACAAACCTAATGAAGCTATAAAATACTTTGAAGAACTTATGAGATCACCAAGAACACCTAGTGACACCTCTAGACTAGGATATACCAAGCATTCTTCATCTAGTGAAGAAGGAGAATCATCCAAGAGTGGAGAGCAAGGAAATGCAAACTCAAAAGGAAAACCTACATGTCATCACTGTGGGAAACTTGGAAACACAAAAAAAATTTGCAAAAGCAATATTGGTAAGTAAAATCCTAATCCAAAATTCAATGGACATTGTTTTAACTACAAGAAACAAGGACACCAAGCACATGAATGTAGGTCAAAGGCAAGCAATACACCTATTGCACCTAGATTTGAAGGTCATTGCTACAACTATTAGAAATATGGACACAAAGCTCAAGAATGAAGATCCAAGGAAAAATCTAATTGATCATCCAAGAAGCAAGGGCATGTACCTAAACAAGGTAATTCTCATAATTGGGATTATGACACATCGTATAATTGTCATTATTGTGGAGACTATGGTCACATTGCAGAAAATTGCATTAGGAAATATTTTAGAGGCAAATACAAGAGTTGGTTGAATGAAAGATTAGTTTGTTTTAGTTGTCACAAGATTGGACATGTAAGCAAGAATTGTAGGACCTGAGTACCAACACCAATAAATGAACGTACAAAGAAAAAGAAAATGTTGATGTAGAATAAATGAGGAGTGAGATGAATCAAACCTAGAGAAAGAAGGTCGAAGCTAGAAATAATGGAACAAGTGAAGTCAAGGTCACCCAATCCAATGGATCAGGCAATCATGCCACTTTTGATAAGCAAAGAAGGTATGCAAGGAACTATACATTCAAATGTTACATCATGCACCAGTTCCTAACATAAGATATGTTAAAGTCCATATCTACATGAATCAAGATGCACTAGGACAGATCTGAGGCAAGAATTGAGAAAAATAAATTATATGCATGATGGATGTCAAGTATCGATATTAATTTCTATAGCAACCAAGTATGGCTATATGAACTGAGCTATCATATAGACTGAGTTGATATGATGACTGAGCTAAGCATGCAAATGGTAATGAAGTCTGAGTGATGGAAATAAATTTTTATGTGATGGCTGAGACAACTGTAATGTACCTAGCATAGTATGGAATATTTAAGACCTAATTTGACCGATTGAAGGTGTATATTCAATTATTGAAGACCATTTTCATTTACCAGGTGATTCAAACCTTTAGAGAAATACAAAGAGTGATTTGAGCAAAAGTTTGTGCAAATCTACAATGTGTCATCGACAGATTGTAGAGTGAGGTAAGTAATATTTAAGAACCGAGTTCAAATGTTCATGCGAAGTTTTTAAAACCCTATTTTGAAATGGCATCATCTGAATTTGGCACTAGAAAGAAAATGTTGAAGGGCAACAATGCATAGATCATGAGGAATGATCAATATCCCCCGCCAAAGTTTAAGACATACCCTGAGATTGCGATGACCAGAGATGCATTAGATGCTTTGTCATCTATTCCTCCTAGAGTCATTATGGCACATGATGTTCACTCATGTTACATGTGCAAGGTCAAAAAAATTGGAGATTTTGGACTAAGAAATGCTTATAAAAAATAGTGTGAAAATGGAATTCTAAAAGATGAAAACAAGGTCATTGGTGAGAAAGGGCTTACTCATTCCCTAGCCTTTTCAAAAAAATTCAAAGTGGAATGGATCAAAATTATCTCACGACATGAAATTATGGCTGGAAAGTGGACCAGTAAAAATCAATAAGGCAATAATCCATTGAGTGATAGGGTATCCAACCCTAGATCAAATGAAGACAATGAGGTAAGTAGCAAAGATCAAATAAAGGCCAAGTGGAATGATAGAGGAGTGTTGATAGATGGTATTGAAGACCATGTTGTTGAATTTGTTGCAAGTGTGATTTCACACAAGCTCTATTAGTTGAGTTGACTGAATAGTGTTCCATGCATAGTAGTGGACCTAGGTTATAATATTATGAGGAAATACCATATCTATGACCTTGCCGAGCTACAATGGACACAACTAGTAGAGAATCTTGGAGTGATCAGGAAAGTGAAGAACACATCATGTAAGTTTGGGTCACTATTGATTTGCATATTCTTCTACATGCAAAGTTCATTTCCAACCATTCGGACTGTAGTGTGGGATAAGACAAGATTCATGACTGAGAAAATAGATGTTTTTATTGAACAATTGGGTGAAAATTTTAAAATAATTATTGATGGTTATTTTGAAGAGTTTAAAGGAAAATGAAGAATAGATTGAGGATTCCAGAGTCTATTGTTGACCATTATTATGAAGATATTTGCTTCATGGTGGACACTAATTATACATATGACAAGATGTACTACCAAGGGTTGCATGGATAAGGTCAATGCAATATGAGGTGAATATAAATGAGATTATTGTAGCTGCTACATCTTTGTTATCTAAAGAGATTCACAAGAATGTTCAGCCATTTGGTAATTATGAGTCAGCCAAGATAGAAATGATCATGCAGACTAAAGTTCCCAAGATGGATGAAAAAGGGAAGAAGATTGTTGACCTTGAGGGAAAACTTGGTGAAGGACCCCTACAAATAACTAAAGACAAAGGGGAAGATGAAGAATCAAAAGAGGAAGAGGAAGGGTCAAAAGGAAAATAGCTAGTGGTTGCCAAGACCAAGGCAAAAAAACAAAATAAAGTTTGATTGTGGATCCCAAGGTGAAGAGGGGTTTGAAGAAGAATGACAAGAAAACTATTGTCCGTCCTACCTCTGAACCTAAAAGAAGGATAATAACAAGACATGGATCCAAAGAAGCATTACCTATAGCTATTGAACCAAAGAAAAGCACAAGAAAGATAACCATGCCAAGTAAGGGCAAAGGGACACCCAAAATGAAGCAAGTTGCAAAAGGGACTGAGCAAAGTCCAAAGAAGAAGCCGAGAAGGAAGTTAGTTGTCATGCCTAATTATGAAGAGGATGAAGGAGAGAAAATTGAGTGTGACGATTTGAGAAAACTGCAAATTGTTCCTAGAGGACCTCCTATGAATATTGATTAGGTATGTGAGAATATTAGAAATTTAGCAAGAATTGCAAGCTTCAAACATATTAATTATGATTCTTTAGATAAAGAAAATAAAGAGAAAATTGAAAAAGTAATGTTAGATACGATGATAAAATTTAAGTACATGCCTATAGAATTAGGCAAAGGCATTCTAAAAGATTTGTATAATAAATTAGATGCAAAATTGAAGTGGGCATTATCCACAAAGAGACAAATAAGAGAGGCTATTTTAGCCCAAACCATGCCAAACTTAGGGAAGACTTGCATGTTCATTTCCCTAAAATATTTTGTGAAGAAATTTGTGCCTTAGACAAGGGCCTATAGAATTTTGAGAAATAAAGAAGAAGATGTTGTACAGGAAAGTAATTTGATATGGAAAAATTCATTTGGACTATTACTTCCAACAAAAACGAAAGAAGAAGAAGAATGGAAAGATGTAATGGAATTAGATAATCAAGAAGATTATGATGAACTAGACAATTTGGTAGAGAAAATAAGAAGAAAGGGAGATGAGAGTAAACAACAAGATATTGTCACCATAGAAGATATTTATGATGAAACACAACATAATAATAATTTTTTTGACTAAGGAAGAACTTAAAAACGTAGCATTTACAATTGAAACCTCAGAATCTCCTCTTCCATGCACTAATCCAGTGTTAATACAAATTCAAGATTACCCAAGGATTGAGAGTGCACCCATTATGGCCACTACTATTGATAGCTTGAAAGTCACTTTAGTCATAGCTGAAGATAAGGGTTAGCAATATGTAAGTGTTGAGGATTAGGGAAAAGCTATAATTGTGATTAAATATCCACCATGTGTGACCAATCTTGTCATTTACAATGATGAAGGAGAAGAGAAAGGAAAAGTAGGTCAATCTGCACATAATGCCTTAGGAATTTGCATTGAGAAAATAAAGGAGGTCAAGCAACTAAAACTTAAGGAGATCAAAAAGCCAAAGGAACAAGAGGCAATCCAATCCTTAATACAATTTTTGAGTGTTTTTCTTGTCTCTATTGAAGAATTAATTGCTACACATGTTCAAAAAGTTATACCTACTCAGAAGGAGGATGCTTCAATAGGCCAACAATTGCAAAGATTGAGTGTTGAAGGAACACCATTATAGATCACACTGCTGAGTGTTAACACACCTAAATCACAAATCATAGAGAAGAAGGTAGAGTCATTGCAAACTCCAATGACTTTGGACGAGGTCATTATACTTCCTAACTATGATCCTGATATAATGACATTCGAATAAATAAAAATTTTGTAAGTGTTATTAAGGAGAAAGACCAAGCAAGAACAATTAAGAAAAGAGTACAAGTAGAAACAGGTATTGCATGACATAAATGACATTTTTGTAGATGCATTTGAGATTCATAATGTAAATGAGCATGCATCTATTTTAGAACAATTAGTTCATATTATTGATAAGGTCAATAATGAAGATATTGAGACCAATGAGAAATTGATGAAATTATTCAAGAAAAAGTTTGAGCACAAAGTTTTGGAGAAAGTTTCAATAAAGATTGCAATAAAATAGGCTAAACTTTCAAATCTTGTACATATTTTAGGAGTTTTGTAGAATATTTATTCTTTTTATAAAAATCTTTGTAATGTTGAGTTCTTCCAGAGAATCAATGCTCTATTGATCAAGTTCAAGTAGATTTGAACGCATTTGAACATTCTTTAAGCATGGATAGAAGTTCAAGCTCTATTCAATTCAATAAATTGACTTTTTCTTAAGGAAGGTTAGCCAAGTTGATGGCTAAAGATTATAGCATTCAAACCAAATTGATCTCTATTCAAACTATGTTGCTACCTCATTTTGAGGTCATGAAGAAGGAACTGCTAACTACAAAAGATTTAGTTAAGAGAGATCTACATCTCTCTATTGCATATAGTTTAGTGAATTTAGCTGCTTAGCTAGAAATCAAGATTCAAGTTATGGAATCTTTATATCCAGTTGGGATCATGCATTATAGATGACTTTATAGAATCATAAATCATTTTTGGATAAGTACAATATGACCCCTACAACCCCAAAGTTGTAATGACCCCTATCAATAGGCCACTAAAAACCTTTAATGCTGAACTGAGAAATTTCGTCAAACACTTCACATACAAGGGTCATGTGACTGATATAGTATTTCAGTTTGCTTTAATGACTTTTCTTCAATTAGCATCAATGATTGCAAGAGGGCTCAAAATTGACTAAACAATGACCTAACATGAATGTGCATCTTATTTTGACAATATTCAATGCATATATATAACTAAAACTACTTGCAATATGCACCTACAACAAATAGTAATTATGACAAACACTTTGGATGCAATCTATGATGGCGTGAATGAACTTATAGCCAAGTGGCATTAATATAAACACTTGGTATGCAAAATTATAACATTATTTATGCCAAAAAGAGAACCTACAACCAATTGACATTTTGTCAAACAATTGACATGCAAACTAATGAGCTGATCATGAATGATAAATACATATTCAATTACAACTATATTAGACCAGCAACTTATGTCTCCTTTATTGCACATATAATGTCAACTACAATGCTAGTATGAAATGGCCAAGACTCTTGGCTTACATCTGCAAGAATAATGCTTAAATCTGATACAAACTTTCACCTATAGCCTTACCTTCTAATATGCATCTAAATGATAAGAAAAATGCATGAAATATCCAAAGGAACTGGATTGTAGATGGCTGTAATAATTTTTACTAATGCTGCCTTTTCGCTTTGCTTTTTCGGATCTGCTTTTTCGCTTTGCTTTTTGGGATCTACTTTTTCACTTTTCTTTTTTGGATCTGCTTTTTCAGACTACTTTTTTAGACTACTTTTTCAAACTACTTTTTTGGATCTTTTTTTTTCTCTTGCAACCAAAAACTCAAACCCTCAAGTAAGTCTGAGTATACAAATTAAGCTCAACTTGAAATGGCTGAGTGCCACTTCCAAAGGGCAACCCTTCATAGGATCTTTCACCTCCTTAGTTATGTAATCACTTGGGAGGTATTGTTTCCAATGATTAAGCTGAATACTTCTAGGCCTTCAAGCTCCACAAATGCTCAAGTAGACATAATAGAGAAAATAAACTTGGATTATAGACAATGAGCCCTCCATGCCTATATATTATTTTTCTCTACTTTCTCCAAAAACTTCTAGAACATTATTTTATTTTATCTATTAAGTGACTTTATAAAATATTATATAATTCAAGTCACTTTATTAAATTAATTAAATATAAAGTTATCTTTTAATATTTATTTATTTGACAACTTTATAAATAATTAACTTAATACCACTTATTTATTTAATTAAAATAATTAATTAGTCATCCTCATAAAATATTCTTTATTTTGGACAACTTGATTAATTAAATTAATTAAATCAAATTACCTCCAAAATGGGGAAATGACAAAAGCCATAAGTGTCAAAAACAAGGAGGAAAATACTCATGACACATGCTACAAAGGGAAAATAGAGAAAATGCAAGGGGAACATATGAGCTATGCAAAATGAAATATTATGAAAAGACACATGGACTAATGAAAGTTCAAAGGTAAGATTATTCATTTTTTGGAGAGACATGTACATATGATGTATATAGTGAAGTATTTATGGAGACCAAGTCAAAGCCTAAGAGGGACTTCTATTTTGTAATTTTGGAATGTATTGATAAGTCATGACCAGGTGTTTTTGCCAGTAATATAAAAGGGGGAGATTGTTGATCTATAAGCCATGTTGCCTATTGGTATCCAATACTTAGTCATTTTCTAGGAAGAATCGATTGATCATCACTATGATTGAGCTACCCAATGAAGGCTGAGTATTTATGGACTTGTTTATATTCTAGTGCAAGCTGAGAAAATCTAAAGTTTCTAAGTACCTCATTATAGACTAAGTCATAGTATATATCAAATAAAGATAGAGATTTTTTGAGAAAAAAGAAGATAGAATATGCCAAGTGAGTCAATTACTACCAAGCATACAAAAGCTGAGGGACAACATGAATATCAGTTATGACCAAGCGTTAGGATATTCAAGTTCTGAGTAGACCAATTTTGACATATGTATTTGTGATGGCACAAACACTTATGCAAACCATTTTTGGCCAACTTATATGTGAGATTTTTGAATTGTGGAGATAGCTAAGGAGGTAATTATGCTTTTTGTTAGAGGACATCAATCCCTAGGAAGATAGAGTAACCAATCAAAATTTTTTGAAGGACTAAGTGACAAAAGGAAGAACTCTAGATCATTGATCATGATCTAGAACCTTCTCTAGTCATCTATTAAAGAAGGGTTCAAGCCCTAAATCATAAGGAATGATCGTGTGTGTGAGAGAAGGATCAAGAGAGAAAACAAAGACTATGTTTGATGATTAGAGGTAGCGATGAGACAAAGAAAATTAGCAGTGAAGTGCATACTAGAGTATATCAAATAAGGAGATGAAATTAATCAAGGAAAGAGAAGATCTATAATCTAACATAAAGTGCTAACCAAAGCATCAGGTACTAAGACATTCTAACAAGTGGATTAGGGTAAATCTCTTAACAGAGTGGTTTTAATAGACCTATCCAAATCTCCTAATAGAGTGCTTACTTAGCTGTAAGTTTAAATCCTTTAATCAAGGTAGACTGAATAAGTCTTATATGGCATACCCCTCATAGTGTAGATCACGAGAAGTGATAAAAAAGTGTAGCCTTAATTGGCACACTTTATTGCTGTAGTAGCAAAGATTTGTGGGTGTCATCCCCACCCAGATTTTACCTTCACCTTGGAGGGTTTGTGGGTAACCAAATTTCTTTTGTTATTTGTTTACATTTACTTTCATGTTTATGGATGCGATGCATACTTATATCTATTTCAACATAATAGTTTATGGTTATATGGTTGATGATCTAGATATGAGATAGGTCAATGGTGAATGCATTTGATTTACTATTTGTTTCAAGAAGTGAAAAGTTGTATAGATCCTGATTCACTCCCCTCCTAGTATCTTACTTCCCAATAAGACTTCCAACAACTATAAGTTTCAATTAGAAACCTATAAAACCTTGTATTAGTACCTTGTACCTTTCTTGTAGTGATTTCTTTAGTTGAATTATAATCACCTTCACAACTTTAGGAAACAGTCCCTAAAGAGTGAACTCTTGCATCAACTCCAAAAAGATATTATGATAATCCATGAATCGATGCAACATGCATCTTCTCATAGTGACTATTAGATAGGGGAAGGACCCCTAAATTATCTTCGAGATACTCAAAAACATCCTTAGGCAATGGTTTAGTGAATATATCTGTAATTTGTTCCTTAGACTTCACATACTCTAGACTCACTTGTTTCTCTTGAACATGTTCAGTGACTTCCTCTTGCATACCTTCCAAAATTTTCTTTATCCAAGCAATATTTAAACAATTGATAGCAACATCAACATACTCATCTTTAGTAGTAGAGTGGGATATACAACTTTGTTTTTTGTTCAACCATGTAATCAATCTTTCTCCTAAAAAGAAAGCTCCTCCAATAATACTTTTATTGTCATCTAGGTTTCCTACCCAGTCAGCATTGGTATAAACTCTAAGCTCAAAATCACCTTCTTTTTTGTTCCATAATCCATAATCCATAATATTTAGTTCTTTTCAAGTATCTGGATATCCTCTTAATTGCTACCATATGTGTTTCCTTAGGATTCAATAAAAATCTTGCACTATTCCAATTGCATGTGCAATATCAGGTCTACTATGTAAAACATATTAGAAATTACCAATCATTGATCTATATTCTATCTCATTCACTTAAATAGTGTTTTCCTTCTTAGACAATTTACATTAAGTGACCATAGATGTACTAACTAGCTTTAATTCAACCATATCAAATATCTTCAATATCTCGTTTATATACTTAGATTGGGTCACATATATAGCACCTTATATTTGATGAACTTGTAACTAAATAAAAATTTTGATCTCACCCAACATAGATATCTCAAATTATCTTCTCATTTGATCATAAAATGATTTGTACAACAAATCATTACCACCATATATTATATCATCGACAAATATTTTAGCTATTATGACCTTGTTTTCATCTTCACTTCTCAAGTATAAGTTTTTTCTTTCACTTGTCCTAACAAATCCAATCTTGATCAAATATGAACACAATGTTTCATACCATGTTCTCAGTGCTTTTGATTAGTTTTTTAAATCCTTCAGGTTGTTCAATGTATACCTCATCTTTGAGTATTCCCTTTAAGAATGTAGACTTACCATCCATTTGATAGACTTTAAATCTTTTGTAACTTGCATAAGCTAATAGAGTTTTGACTCCTTCCAATCTAGCTATAGGTGCAAAGGTCTCACTATAATCAATTCCTTATTTTTGGGCATAACCTTTACAAACTAAACTGACTTTGTTCCTTACAACACCTTTTTCATTCAATATTTTCCTAAATATTCACTTTGTTCCAATTAACATTTTATCCTTGGGTCTTAGTACAAGTTTCCATGTATTTTTGTTCTCAATTTGATATATTTCATCATTCATAACATTGATCCAATCTTCATTATCAAGTGCACCTTTCATAGTTCTTGGCTCAAATTTAATAATCAAATTTGTACTATCCTTTACCTTACTTATTTTCATGATTCCAACACTCTTGTCTACAATTATTTGATCTTTTGAATGATTCCTTCTCACATACTTTGCTAGTACAGGTTCAACTGTGTGATCTCCAACATTATCTTCACTTAGTTGGGGCTCAACATTCTACTCGGGTTGTTATGTCCATGACTCGAGTAATGCAGGTTTTTTCTCAATATCTTTTTGTTGTTGCTTAGTGTACTACTAAAATGGCTTACTTGGGTACAATAGAAAGTGCATCATCATAGACATATACGAATTATTTGTAATCCTTAGGTTCCTTCTTTCTCTCCTCATCATTCTTATCCACAAACTCACAGATCTTAAGATTTTCACCTTCAATCATTGTATCAGTCACTTTGTTCAAACATTTGTAAGCCTTTCTCCTAGTAGAGTAACCTAGGAATATACCTTCATCACCTTTTGAATCAAATTTCTCATTTCTTGTATCTTTATGAATATAACACCTTCTTCTAAAAAATTCAAATAACTTACATTCAGTGCATGTCCATACTAGAGTTCATAGGGTCTCTTATTTATTCCTTTCTCCAACTAAACTTAGTTGAGGATGTAAACAACAATACTTATATCCTCTCTTCAAAACATGTTTGCAACTACTTTTTCAATCAATAGTGTTCTACCACAATCCCATTTTATTGTGGAGTCCTCGATCCAGATAGTTACCTCTTAATTCCATGATTAACCAAAAGTTAGCGAATTCACCAGACATAAACTCAACACCTCTATCAGATCTATAATATTTCAATTGTTTACTAGTCTCCTTTTCAACTCTACCCTTATAGCATTTGAATATTTAAAATGCATTAGATTTCACCTTTAAAAACATAACTATTGTTGGAATGTCTTAATGGAAGGAATGCTTCGAGGGGGGGGGGGTGAATCAGAAGTACTAGCTTTTGACCTATTTTAAACCCTTAATAACATATTATAGAAATGAACATGCATGCATATCATCATTAAGCAATCATGAAAAACATATATGCATCACCACATAACGCCTGAGATTTTGGTAACCTAGAAACCCTCCAGAAATAAGAAGGTAAAACTGGGGTGGGGATGATACCCACAAAATCACTGCAACAATAATGTTTAACCACTTCTGATGGTCTGCCCTGTCAAAGGCCTACCTTGTTAAAGGCTTTACACTATATCAATAGTGACCTAGTTAAAGGATTTATAAACACTTTACATGAAGTGTTACCCTGTTTAAGGATTTAATCACCTATTTAAAGGATCTTCAAAATAGTTGTTAAACTAAGCTATCACCACAGGGTTTCCTTTCTAATACAATTGCTAGAGAGTATTAGGTACAATAAACTTGATAGCTTACAATCCTTGATTGCTGAATTCAGGCACTTGATATGCTTTCTATGATCTAATGTCTGTTTGTATTCCTTGCTTAGTTCTGATCAACTGAATATTATGCTGCTGCTCTCTTCCTCTAAGTCTTTTACTCTTCACTCTGAACTCCACTCAAGTTTTCCATTCACTCCTTCATCCATCTTCTTGATTCAATTAGATTTAGTCTTCCTTATAAAGACATTCGAAGACTTAGGGTTAGACATGGATCTACGATCCATATTGAATCTCTGTTTTTCGCTTATTCCTTGCACTTCTATTATTGGTTGCATGCCTTCTCCATTTTTCTTATTGGCTGCATGTAGATTGCATAGGAAATAGAAAAGATTTGATCTTATCACTTAAATCCTTTAAGATTCATCATATGTCGGCCATGAAAACGGTTTACATTTGAATCAATGAAGTTACAAACTCATATGTGCATTATGTGTTACTCAACACTTATTGATTCCTGATGCTCGACATCATCTATGACTCGGCACCTAAATATTACTCAGCACTTGTATCATGCTCGGCACCTGAATATTACTCAACACTTGTATCGTGCTCAGCACTTGAATGTTACTCGACACTTGTATCATGCTCGGCAACTGAATGTTACTCAACACTTGATCTTCACTTGGCACCTAAAGATCACTTGGCATAAGCTATGGCTCGACATACATAGTGTACTCGGCTTCAATGTAGAAAGTGGTTAAGTTGTGTTGGCACTCAAATGTCAAAACCATTCCGAGACTAACAATCTCCCCCTTTGACATGAGTGACAAAAATACTTAACTAAGCATTATTTATCTGACCTTATGAGTACATTCACTAATCTGCTCAGTATATATACAGAGGTTTTAAAAAGAACTTGATCAAAAGTTTTGTAACTTACAATATATATCTCAAAATTATTATAACTCCCCTTGAGTTAATTGAGCCATCATATGTTTTGTCTTTGTGACCAAAATTTTGTGCTGAGTATGTCTCTTATATTGATATAACTGATACTCTTTGTTTGTTCTACTCTTTGTCTGTTCTTCTCTGTACTCTTTGTCTGTTCTTCTCTGTTTAAAGCTCCCCAAAGCATTATATCTCCCTTTTTGATCATTGTCTCCCCCTTTACAACTTTATATCTCCCCTTACTTATTTATATATATCTCCCCCTTTTTGACACAAATGTCAAAGGGCACTAAGGGTTAAGACCATATTTTGCCAAAAATGTACTATTTACATGCATAATCATCTTGAGAGCTGCATCCCAATTATTCAAGGCAATTTCTAATGATTTATGCTGGATGACAGTCTCTGCAGCAAGGTGAACAAGTCCATTTAAGGTAGAAAGATTAGGATCTTTCTTGAGAATAGTTTCAACATAGACCTGTTCTTTATGGAGTATTTCCAAATGTGGAGTAATAGAAGATTGGAGCTGCATCAGTTTGGCCTTGATTGTGGCCTCTTTTGCTATTAATACAACTATTTCCCTTTGGGTGTGAAGCGATTGAGCAAAATGATTCTCACTTTGAGTTGGATCTTTTGGTAGTTGCATGCTTGAAATATTCAGATTCCTCTCCATGCTCATTATTTTTTGGCTTGTCTCCTGTGTGAAGTATGAAAAGTCACACAACTTTTTTTACAATGAGAATATATTCTCAAGTACCTTTTTCACTTTGTCTATTACCTTTGCCAATTCAACCTGGGCAAGTGCAATTTGACTAGATATTTTCTCATTAACTTTCCCCTGGAATTTCCTTTCAGACCATTCCATAAGTTTTACATTTGTCTCTTGGTCTACATTTGTCACCTGGTCAACAATATCTGTCAATTGTTCCATTATATGCATTGACTCATCTGATGACTGCAAACTGAAGGCATCCATAAAGATGTCTTTAATCTCATGTAATGTTTTCTTTTGTTTATACTCCTTCCTAAGTATCTCCTGCCTCTTTCTTTTATTCAATGCTTCTTGCACCTCAGTGATTTGATCAATGGTTATTGTTTTTGACTCATAACTTGGTATGACTATCTCCTCATCTAATTCAGGGTCTCTATAGTGAATCACCCTTGTAACTTTTGTAGCACTTGATCCTGGTGTTGACATTTGTAGTGGTATTGCAACATTTCTAGGCTGTTTAGGAGGAGTCCCTAAGGTAGGAAAATTTATCAAAGCTTGTATAGCCTCTCACTCTTTGGGGGTTTTCTCTGCTTCCTTCTCCTCATGTCTACTACTTTGATCAATAGTAAGAACATGAGGAGATGCACCTTGTGTCTGTGTTGTAGGATCAGAAGCAATAGTCTGTCCTGTTTGTGCTATATTTTTGTCTCCTTTTGCACTTGGCTTCTGCACTGTAGTGTCAACTGTTCCTGATGTAACTTTTGTTGGCATTTGAAGTTGACCACTAGTAGTTGTAGAGATGATGGATGGTGGTTCTTTTGGTTTCACCTTATCTCTAACTGTGTCTTCTACTAACTTTTGTAAGTCATTCACACTGACCAAAATTGGACTTGTACATTATTTTGCTTGTAGAGTTGTTTGGTCAAGGATCTTAGTGAGATCTTCTGTAGTTAATGGGTTGATGTTCTGACATGAGGTGTCAACAACATCCTTAATTTTTATGAATTATGTAGGTGTGGCAGTAGAGTGAGGAGGACTAGGAGGTGGAAGTTTTGTGACTTGCACACTTTGATCTTCTTGCTACTCACTAGTACCCCTGTCTTCATCTTTTCCTTCCTCCTCTTCAATATTTTTCTCTACTTCTATCATCTCTTCTCTCCTTTTTCTTCTCTCTTCTGTTTTAGTAGTAGCTTCTTCCTTGTATTCTTCTTCAAGAACATCTTCAACCTTTTTGTACAAATTCTTCCATGACTTTGTTGTTCTTTGTACAATTTCTTCAATTTTGTTTTGGAGAATGAAGAATGCCCTGTACTTAGGTGTAAACCTAGTGTTATGCCTTTTGACTACTTTAGCTATTTGCTCCTTAGTCAAATCAGGTAGTATGCTTGCTAGGGTTGATTCTCTCATCTCCTTCTCCATTTTCAAACAAAAGTGCCATCTGTCTTCTACAATATTAGATAGTCTGTTTGGCAATTGTCCATCTAGTTCAAGAGGTGTATACTTGAACTATGCCATCATTCCATAAAAAAATTCTTCTATTCTATTTTGTTCTTCTTTAGTGAATTTATTGAAATCAACTTTATTCATGTTACTTAAGTCTCCATTTCCAATCTTTTCACATAGTGTATCAACTAAAGACTTAGGAGAAGGGCTTACCTTTTCAAATTGATCTTCCTCATCAGTATCAGGTTGAGCCACATATTTTCTTCTTTTCCTTGGCTCTTCCTATGATGTCTTGATTGTTTTCTTCTTTTTAGCTTCCTCTTTAGCTTTTTGTGTGGAGGCCCTTGTTGCAGCTCTGGTTGTTGGCTTTTGGGGTGTTGGCATGGCAGTTTTCTTTGGTTTAGGTTGGGCTAGAGGCTATACTGTTTCCTTTCTTTTCTTTGGCTAAGCTTGAGTTGGTGCTTCCTTGGCTTCTTCTTCCTCAACACCTTCCTCCTTATCTTCACCTAGACCTTGAGTTAATTCCATTGGGCCTTGTTCTTGTTCATCCTCATAACATTATCTTCTTCATCTTCTTCTTCTGCCTCCTCAATTCCTTTACCAAATTTCTTCTTTATTTTCTTCACCATTTTATCTTTTTTCTTAATTACAGAGGCAGTCTTTAATTTTGTTTCAATCTTGCATTTAACCATATCATATGTGCCAAAAGATTTGGCAGACTTGTCTATTTCCTTTGTAAGCAAAGCAGTAATAGCTACAGATGCTTCATCCACATCTAGTTCATAACCAAATGGCCTTAGCCATCTCACCCTTGGAACTGCTACTTGGATATAGGTGAAATCAATATCAACTAGGAAACATATGTCATTGATATGTTTTTCCACTAAGGAAACTAGTATTCTTACCCTTTGCTTCATGGATTTCTTGAAATCCTCAAAATAACTTGTCATTTGGGCTTCAAAGTTATCACCCATTTGATCAATGAACTCATTGATTTGTGTTATTACAGTTTTGTTAGGGTCCCAATTCACCTTTCTTATAGAAGGAAACTCTTCCATAACATAAACGAATATACACATAAGAACTGGACCAAATTTGCATTGAGCACCTTTTGATTTCCTTATAGCTCCTAGGTTTTCATTTATTTGTTGCAACATAAGCTCTGACAGATCATATGTGTGATCTTTCTTTACCAGTTTGTATGCTATATCAATAGCTATGCATGGCACACTGTTCAATTGACTGGATTGATAGAATTTGTGGGATATTATTCTCACAACAAAATTTAGGAGAGGATCAATGATGGTATCAATAGTCATACCCCTCTTATTCCATTTTGCCCCTGTATTTCTTTCAATGATCTCTTTGGAATCACTACGTAGGGTCTTAGTCTAATCTAAGGTTGGGAAACTCATAACCCTATGTACTATCCCTTTTGTAATCTTAACTAGACCTATTTCCAACCATAAACATCCATTGTGGATTTTTCTTAAAATAATCCATATCCATTCAATTTTGAATACTATAGGATAAACTAGGGCATTGGTCAAACCCTTTCTTTTGGCTATCTTGTATTCAGCCTTCAAAATCTTATTCTCGCATAGTTTGTCATAGGCTTGGAAAATTTCAAGATCACCTATGGCGCTAATTTTACATTTATAACACTTCCTTAAATCTTGCACCATAACTACTTTGGATGGAATAATGGATAATGCACCGACAGGGTCATTTTTGTAGGCGACTTCTAGAATGGGCTTGAATTTAGGTTGTTTGACTTCATTACTGACTAGTTGTACTTCATGACTTTCCTTCCCTTTAGTGGTTCTTTACCTAGATGCCATCATTTTCCAAACTAGGGTTTATTATATAAACAAGCTTTCAAACTCTACGTAGCTTGACACTTGAATGAAATACCTTTGATTGATGAGATTTTTGCTTAATTGCTATTGAAAGAGGCTGAAATCTGTTTGGAACACTGGATTCTCCATTATGAAGTCAATTTTCTCTTTTCTTCTCCTTTGATTCTAGTTTGCAATGAAGAAAAGTGATTAAAATCATGATAATATACCCTTTTTCCATCACATTAAATGCTCAACTGCACACTCAGCTTCTGAAGGATTTTTCAACTCGGCATCAACCATCAACTTAGTCACTATTAGCAACTCGACATGTACTAGAATTTTACTCAGCATCCAAAGATAGCTCGACATCATCATTTAAAATTTTGTCTTGGCATCTTGTCTCATGCTTATTTCTTCTTTTCAGTACTTCTTAGTCTTGGGACTGATGTATGATGTAACTTTGTATATCAGTCGCATACACCTCTTTTATGCTTAGTTTGATGAAGTGTGATCACTTGACCCATTGGGTGAAGTGATCCCTCCACTTGATGTACTACACTCATCTTTCTTCTTCCAAATCTTATTCATTTGTCTTCTTATTTTCTCGACATCAATCTTTTATTTTTCTTTGTTGGATTCAGTTTTTGGCGCTTTGGACCTTGTAGGACAGTTTCTGCTGATATGACCAAACAACTGAAACAAGTGGTTTGACTTAGCCACCTCCTATAATTTCCTCTAAAGTGTGTCCTTATACAATTTTTATGAAAATGTCCATATTCTTGACAATAATGATAGCTATACCTGGTGTTGTAATCCCAATGATAGTGACTTTCATTTCCTTTTGTTTTTGCTGGTTGATTTGATGTCCACATAGGCTTTGATCTGCATTCAAATGATCTATGTCCATACTTCTTACAATTATGACTATGTCCATCAAATCTTTGTGTCCTTGTGACATTGGATCTGCAATCTTGAGTCATATGTCCTTGCATGTTGCACTTGTTACAGTAACTCTTGCTTTTGGGTGTATTTAGTTGTTTGATTCTTCTACTCCTGCAAACATTAGCAGTATGCCCCTTTTTATTATAGTAGTGACAAGTCGGTTTAGAATCCTTACCTTTGTCACTTCTTTGCTCAATATTCTTTGATGATTCCCCTACTTTAGTGTTGTTGTATCCAAGTCCTGATGTATCATGGGCTAATCTTGGGAATTTCATCAACTGTTCAAAGTACTTGATGGCTTCACTTGACTTGTTGAGATTTTCTGCTATTTCTTTTTCTCTATTCAATTCATTTTGCAATTGTTCATTTTGCATCCTCAAAGTAGAGATCTCAATATCTTTCATATTAAGTTCATGATGAAGGTTCATCATTTGGGCAAGTGTATCCATCTGCATGTTTGAGATCCTTGTTAATTCAATACATTTTTCTTCAAGTCTGTTTGCAAGATTTCTTTTGTCATCTTCCATCATGACTCTATCCTCAACCGCTCTTTTCTTTTGTTCAGTGATTTCACATAACATTATGGCCTATGATTCATGTTCCATCTTGAGAGATCTTATCTCATCTGCTTGAACTTTGTTTTTCTCCATCAGTTCTGCTATTGCTGCATCAAACTCTTTAGTGTCTCCATTGCCAAACAATTTTGTGGTATCAATCTCCTTGTAGTTTATATCATTTTCAGCTATGGCTATATCCTTCCTTCTTTTCAAGGATTTTCTTAGTTCCTCCTTGGCTTGCTCTACTTTGTGTAGACCCAATTGCACATCAATCACTTGATTGTCAATAATCTTCCCAAGTTTGAAGACTTCCATATTTAGATCTTTTTCTCAACTTGTTAGACTTCTCCTTGTGAGAACCTTGCCGCTCTAATACCAATTGTTGGAATGTCTTAATGGAAAAAATGCTTCTAAGAGGGGGGGTGAATCAGAAGTACTAGCTTTTGACCTATTTAAAACCCTTAATAACATATTATAGAAATGAACATGCATGCATATCATCATTAAGCAATCATGAAAAACATATATGCATCACCACATAACACCTAAGATTTTGGTAACCCAGAAACCCTCTAGAAATAAGAAGGTAAAACTGGGGTGGGGATGATACCCACAAAATCACTGCAGCAATAATGTTTGACCACTTCTGATGGTCTGCCCTGTTTAAGGCCTGCCCTTTTAAAGGCTTTACACTGTATCAATAGTGACTTGGTTAAAGGATTTAAAAACACTTTACATGAAGTGTTACCCTGTTAAAGGATTTAATCACCTATTTAAAGGATCTTCAAAATAACTATTAAACTAACCTATCACCATAGGGTTTCCTTTCTAATACAATTGCTAGAGAGTATTAGGTACAATAAACCTGATAGCTTACAATCCTTGATTATTGAATTCAGGCACTTGATCTGCTTTCTCTGATCTGATGTCTATTCATATTCCTTGCTTAGTTCTGATCAACTGAATATTATGCTACTGCTCTCTTCCTCTAAGTCTTTTACTCTTCACTTTGAACTCCACTCAAGTTTTCCATTCACTCCTTCATCCATCTTCTTGATTCAATGAGATTTAGTCTTCCTTATAAAGACATTTGAAGACTTAGGGTTAGACATGGATCTACGATCCATATTGAATCTTTGTTTTCTGCTCATTCCTTGCACTTTTATTATTGGTTGCATGCCTTCTCCATTTTTCTTATTGGCTGCATGTAGATTGTATAGGAAATAGAAAAGATTTGATCTTATCACTTAAACCCTTCAAGATTTGTCATATATCGGCCATGAAAATGATTTACATCTAAATCAATGAAGTTACAAACTCATATGTGCATTTTGTGTTACTCGGCACTTACTGATTCTTGATGCTCGGCATCATCTATGACTCAGCACCTAAATATTACTTGGCACTTGTATCATGCTCGGCACCTAAATATTACTCGACACTTCTATCATGCTTGAAACCTGAATGTTACTCGACACTTGTATCATGCTTGGCACCTAAATATTACTCGACACTTGATCTTCACTCGGCACCTAAAGATCACTCGGCACAAGCTATGACTTGACATACATAGTGTACTCGGCTTCAATGTAGAAAGTGGTTAATTTTTATTGGCACTCAAATGTCAAAACCATTATAAGACTAACAAATATCATCATTCTAGAATAATCATCAACAAATAGTATGAAATAATTATCTTCATAGTAACTATCAACTTTCATAGGACCACACAAATCAATATGTCCTGTCTCTAGAATATCATTAGATGAATGTGACTTACTAGAGAAACTAGACTTAATCATCTTTTCAAGTTGACATTGTTTGCATGTAGCATTATTAGGTTTACACAAACTTCGTAAGCCTCTCACTCTCTTTCTTCTACTCACTCTGACCATATTCTCAAAATTTACATAATATAGTTTCTTATGCAATAACCACACATCTTCAATTCTAGAACATAGACATGTACTAATAGTAGGAACTAGGTAAAATAAGTGACCTCCTATTTGTTCTCCAATACTAATCAAGTTTTCGTCATCATCATCATATATTTTTTACCTTTCTATTTTGAAATTCTAATATGTGACCTAGGTTATTTAGTTGTGCAACACTCAACAAGTTTTACGTTATTCCTTGAACCTATTAAGCATCATCACATTTGATTTTTTCATTCAACATCAATGAACTTCTACCTTTCACAAGACACATAGCATTATTACCAAATTTAATAAATTCTCCATTATATTCTTCAAGTTTGTCAAACTTTTTAATATCACTAGTCATGTGATGTGAAAATCCACTACCAATAATCCATATATCATTTTTACTAACATGATAAATAAGATATTTTTCTTCCCCATACCTTTCCTCTAATGAGTCTTCTTTAACATCAACATATACCACTTCTGCACCTTTATTCTCATCATTAGAATCTGATTCGGTGTGCTCTTCCTTGGCAATATAACATTACTTCTTTCCTTTGTCCGTATAGTCCTTATAATCCTTGTTCTTTTTGTATTTGATCTACTTCTTGTTTTTTGTGTCACTCTTGGTCATGTTATGACACCTAGCAACTTTATTACATTTTAAACATATCAGGGGTAGTTTACCTTTGAATCTTCTTTTGCCTCTCAGTAGCCTTCTTGCTAGCAGTGCTTCAATTTCACCCATCTCGTTGTCATCTAAATTTGAATCACTCTCATCCTTTCCACTCTTCTCTTTCTTTGAACTTCCAATGGTTAGTGATGACTTAAAAGCATTTTCAATCTTAGGCACACTATTGTCAAAGTTTACTCAATTGTAGTCAATCTACAAACTAAACATCAACAGTAAGATCATTATCAGACATATATTTGATTTCTTGAATGGAAAATGCTCTTATAGCATAAATAGATAAGAATGTTTTTAGAATCTTACTTACAACTTCTTCATTGTTTGACACCTCGAACAACTTTGATGACACTCACAACTTCCTTGATTCGATTGACATACTAGCCAATGTTTTCTCCTTCTTTCATCTCCATCTCATCATAATTTCCTCTTACACTTTCTACTTTAACTCTCAATACATTATTATCTCCACCATATACAAGTATCAACTTGTCCCACATCTCTTTAGTAGTAGCACAATCTTTAACTTCATCAAACTCAACATCACTCTAAGCATAATGAATCTCAATCATTAGATTGTTGTGTTCTTTCTTTTGATTCATTTCATCAACTATCACAGGACCATGAGGGGTGTACTAGTTGTAAGATCACATAGTGCATTATCTCCAATCCTAGACAGATAAAGTCTCATTCTACTTTGCTATGAAGAGACATTCTCCTTGTTCAGCTTTGATACCTCTCTCTTATAACCAGTTATCCTACGAGCCTCTAAAATACTTTTTACTAGTTCAAACACTTATATATTTTAGACCAATAACACAGTAACTAGATCAAAACATTACTTTATAAACTTTTATCAAACTGGTATTCTCATATAATAAGTATCAGAGTAAACTTTAAGCTTATATCGAGTTGCAATAATAAACAGTAAACATGAAATAAATTTGCAACATAATAAGTGTTACCCATACACGTTCCACATCAATTTTCATTATCAACCACCCTTTTTGGAATAACTGTTGAACTTGAACTCAAACTAAAAGGTTCAAGAGTTGAAGAGTTTAATGTTAGGATAAACCACGAACATAAATAAAAACTACATGCAAATATAACCAATAACAAAAAATAATAGAACACACATAAATGAACACAAGGCACTAAGATTTAACGTGGTTCACCCTATCCCTGGGCTACGTCCACCAAACAGCAAGTTCGATCTTATTACAATCCAGTGATTGCAACCTGATTACAATCCATAATCCCTTACAGCTCAATACAACCACAAGAACCAATTTCACATCACAACATAATGAAAATAACTAACCCTAAACCCTTTTATACAAGTATTTTATTCATTTTAGGGTTACAACATGTTGGCCATATGTTAGCCATAATATTTTGGCTGCCATGTTGGTGATGGCCGAATTTTTTTTTTTAGGGCGATGCCCCAAACCCCACTATTTATGAAGTATGTACAGTACTTTCCTGATCAGTCACCATAATCTAACAATCTCCCACTTGGGGACTGATCAAGCTCCACACTAAACAACAATCTTTTGTCATCTTTGCTTTTATAATATTAAATACCACCGATGGTGCCAGGCATAACCGAATGCTTCCGAGTGCCTTTCTGTCCAAAAGATCCCATTCAGCCTTTGACATAGTTCCCTGATTCTTGGCTTTGCTTTCCAACGGCTTCCATAAATCCTTTTGATAAAGATAGTCTTCCATTTGCATCTGCCATAACTGGAAGTTCTGCCCATTAAACCTATCAACCCTCAACTTACCCTCATCTACCATTGCTCCCACTCAACCGTGAGACTTTCCTACAGAGGATAACTGAAAGACAACCTCACTCTAATACCACTTGTTAGGATAAACCACAGACAGAAATAAAAACTACATGCAAATATAACCAATAACAGAAAATAATAGAACACACAGAAATGAACACAAGGCACCAAGATTTAACGTGGTTCACCCAATCCCTGGGCTATCTCCACCAAAAAACAAGTCCGATCTTATTACAATCCAGTGATTACAACCTGATTACAATCCATAATCCCTTACAACTCAATACCGCCGCAAGAACCAATTTTGCATCACAACATAATGAAAGTACCTAACCCTAAACCCTTTTATACAAGTATTTTATTCATTTTAGGGTTACAATATGTCGGATACCATGTCGGCCACAACCCAAATTTTTTTTTTGTACTTTCCTGATCAGTCACCACAATCTAACATTCAATGTCTTTACCATTCTTTCCAAAGAAGTTCATTCATTTTAAGTCTTGCACTTTCCCAAATTTTGAACTTAAGAATGAACTTGAACTCTGAACATGTTAGTTCAAAGTTCAAAGTTCATGAGTTCATTGGTTCATAGTTTTAGGTTAACTTAAGCATTGGAAAGTTTCTTTTCCTTTCAGACCTCACTGTTCATTAGTAAAGTTAAACATTGAACATTCATGTTCATGTTCGTCAGTTCAATCAATAATCTCTAAGTTTTGTCAACCTGTGAACATTAGTTCCAATATGTAATGATAAAAAAAGTTGAACATTGAACTGTTATTAGTAATTCAAGGTTTGTAGTTCATAGGTCTAAAATCTTGCCTCAACAAAGACATGTGCCTAGACAAGTGGAAGTACAGAAGCTGATTTTGCTTTTTTTGATAGCTATGGAAAAGACATGTATTTAGTGATGATTAATGGTAATGATGAAAATACATGTTTTGGTATGTGCAAAACTGATAGAAGTATTTAATGATGGAAAGTATCATGTTACTTTTCTCACTCCCTTCCCTATCTGCACGTATCTCTCCCTTCCAATCAAATACCTTAAAAGGACTTTCCTTTTCATTTTACTTTTGCCATTGTTGTTTAAGGTAAGAACTTTGTTTTGTCTAGTGATACAAGGGGATATCATTAATTACCTCTACCAATAGGGATATTTCATGCAACCATTTTGGCGAGTCCTAAATTTCTTCTCCTCTCAAGCTATTGTTTCTTTTCCTTACAATTGAGCTTCTTGTTTATGTATTTTCTTTCCTTTTGTACTCTACTTGTGGCCTTTTAAAACCCCAATCATTCATGGTTTCTTTCTAATCCCAAATTACCTAAAAAGGAGAAATCCTCAGCCATAAGTTTTTTCCTGCTTGACATTGAAGATACTTTTCTTGTTAATGAAGACATTAGCGAGCTAGTGGCCAGACTTCCCAATTGAAAACTTGAGTCTATTTCTAAAAAGGTCTCTAAAAGTGGGTTGTAGCAAGCCTCTAGATTCCTTGAAGCCTTCCATTGGCTAGAACTTGTCCTAGCTTGCTAGATAAATATGATGCCACTGAGAAATGTATCCAAACCTACGATAGAGAATTCCTAGTGTATGTAAACAAGATTGTTGTAATGGGCATGTTGAGGATTCCTCCTCACAAAGTCTATGAAGATTGGACTATTAGTGTAGCCTATGCCCAATTCTCCACAAATGCCAATGATCTCAATAACACAATCGTGAAGAATTGGCTGCTAAAACCAGAAAGAGGTGGTTCCCATCTTCTATGACCTCTTTTACCAAAGAACACATGATACCACAAATTAAGGATATCATAACCATATTGAATAGAGTAAAGGGAAACTAAAATGCCTTTCATTGGGAGAATTTGATATGATTTTTCATCCAAGTTATTTTGGGAAAGGAGAAATTCATTGATTGGGATGATATTGTAGAAATAAGGTTGTAGGAGGAGCTTTCTCAAGTGTTTGGGACTTTTGGCTTTTATATGTCATCCTACCTATATTATATTCTGGCATGTGGTAGAGAATGGAAAGATCTTCCCCATAATGTGTGGATCAAAGCATGCCTATCTATGAATATTACCCCCTATTGTAAAAGAGCAAAAAATCAAAAAGTTTCAAAAGGGTTCAAGACATTTTCCTTGCTAGGTTGGTTTTTGAGCTTCAGAGAAAAGAGAATTGGCTAGAGGTTTTTCAAAGAAGCAACCCAATTGGTTACCATCTTTTGTAGTTTCTTTATCTAGTTTCCAAAGTTCACATATTTGAGAATATGAGGGTATGAAGGAAAATCTCCGAGGATGCCTTAGTATTGTCTAGATCACTATGTCTTCATTGAAGTATGCAAACAATTGGAAAGATTTGAGAAAACTTATAAGGCCCGAAAAGGCTTTGGGTATACCTTTCTCATAGAAGTTGGACATTACTAATGTAAGAATATTCAAGATGCTCTTAACATGAATGTTGAAATTAAGACCATGAACCTCTTATTTTACTCTCCATGTTCTAATTTCAACAACTATGATGTTTCTTTGAAATGCTTTGGAATGTGTCCCTCCTTCTCTCATGTTCCACATATACATTACTTCTAGGCTAATTATGAAGATGACTATGAAGTTAGGAAATAGTTGTGGTCAAGTCTCACACTCAAACATATCAAATATTTTAACCTCCAATTGATCATTTATGGAGTTTTCAAAGAAGAAAATGAAGAATTGGGTGACCCTGTATATGTGCAAATTAAAATTTATGCATTTCTTACAATTGATTGGGAGATACCAGAAGAAGATGACTTACAAACCAGAAACCTACTTATCATTACCAGAACTAAACAATGGCTTGCAAACAAAGGATGACTACAACCAAATCCCACTACCTCTAAATTTTAGAAAGCTTTCGCTAGTTCCAATTTGCATCACCTTATTTCTAGTACTAATGAAGTTGTCCCCTCTCCCACTACAATGTTCAATAGTATAGAGTTAAACTTGAACCCACTATTCAAAGTTTAGTTCAATTTCCTCCCTTAATCAGGTGGACTCACTCACTTTAGAGTTCAAGTGGTGACATGGATCAAGGAAGTAGACAGGCTGTAGAAGGAGCTAATACTTTGAGCTCAATGGTTGTTGTGACATCCCTTATTCTTCAAACTCCACTCCCCAAGGATCATTCTTTCGTCCCTAACTAGTTTGACATGTTAATAAGAAAAAAGATAAGCATAGTCCTTGCAACTCTTCCACTAGAAGACATGGTAAGAAAATGCTTGGGAAAAACCCCTAAAGGAAAAAGGCCTAAGATTGAAACTATACTAGTTGTGGATGAAGAAACAGGGCATTACGTAGCCAATGTTTTGAAACCAGGAGTTGATAAGAGTTTAGATGATGTTATGTCACAAGATTATATAGTGGAGAAGACCATTCTTGACCAAATGCCTAGAGCAACAAAAATGAAAATATGGACTGCTAGTAACACAAGGATTTTGTGATGCATTTGGAAGGATCAGAGTAATGCAAAGGAGCATAAATAGTCTTTGCGTATGGTGGCAACATATATGCTTATGCTATAGAGCCTAGATATTGGAGCATTATCCCATGTAAGATCTATTATAGATATTACTTCTCCTACTAATCAAATTTTTATTGAACAAGTCAAGATAGATAGATCAGTCGCTCATGCTTATGATGAATGGCTAAGTGCAGTAAATGCCGAAGGAGTTAGTTAATTCTATCAATTCACCATCACTAATGCTAGAGAAAAAAGGTGATGATCACCTTAGAATCCAAAATGAATGCATGGGTTATGGGCCTTAAAAAAGCCATTATTTTAAGTTCTTTTTATCTTAATTTCAAGCAATTATCTTGCAAAAATAATCATTACTTTATAGTTTTAAGCAGATGAACTTATGTTTTTATGTATATTTTATATATATGTTAAGACATTATGAATAGTTCAAATATACTATATTTGCTTGAATCTATGGAAAAAAATGGTATAATGAAGTAATGTTGCATGTTGATAAATGTTTCCCCATTCATGTTATGTCTCAAGTAGTTTTCCTCCTGTAGCCATAGGATTTGCAAGAGTGGTAATTTGAACTTTGTCCCTTTTCTCTAATGTTGATGATGAAATAAATATATGTATGTGGATGTTTTATGTTCATTGAATGTTTTATAGGTACTTTCCATGGATATTCAAAGATCAACGCCTCAAAGCTAAAGTCAAAGCTAACCAGATTGCTAAACCGTTGTAAGTGGAGAAAAGTCATTATATGCTTTCTATTAGTGCAACAAATGAATATAGCTTCCACAACTTGCTACATTCCTCGAGGATTTATTCATGGTTAATGATGATTCAGTTTCAAACTTTACGAATCTGTAATTGATCTTCATTAATGGAGTGATCGTAGAGTTAAGAAGTAGTTGTAGTTTCTTTTAAATAACATCTTCTATAGCTTTGAGTGCAATTTTTGAAGAAGAATAGGATAAATTGATTTTCATAGAACAGAGTGTGATACTATTTTTAATCAATTGTAATTCTTTCACCATGAATGAATAGAATGAGCAGTTCAAGTTTATTTCTCTTATCTTGATTGTCTTTTTTGTTTACTCATCCAAGGGGGCCTATTTGTTGAGTGAACTATTCCATTAGAATAGATTTCATTTCCTTGTTTGTTTCCTTGCAAAGTAGTATTCTATTTCTCCTATAACCATTAATAATAGAATCAGTGAACTATTCCTACAACATCGGTGCATAGATAGGTTTACTATTTACAACATTACTTTAAGCTTTGAGTTAAGTTGTTGTTTCAGTTTCTAGCATAGATTTGCTTCAACATTTCCTTTGCTTTAGTTGTAATGACTTAAAGAAGAGATAGAGCCTATACTTTGCAGTCACCATCTCAAGTTTACGCTCTTGGATTGACAAATTAAATGAAGTCAGTGTACTAATTTTAAGTACAAACATATGATACTATCTAACCATAGAATCACTATGAAAGGATGTCCAATCCTTTGTTACTAAGGCATTAAGCTAACCGGACATTTTTGGGCATTGTTACTGGGGAAGGTGTCAATTTAGTTCAACCCTAAAGTCATTATGTTAGTTTAAATTCTACATTATTTTGCATGCATAGAAGAAGAGACCTCCTTGGGAAATTTCTTCCCCACAATATTTAGGAAGACATTTTTAATCCTGAGCTTGAAGAAGCTCATAGTAAGAATGAAGAAGAAGAACATTTTGAAAACCCATTTGCTACTAATCAAGAATGAATACCCTCATCCTCTGAAGAGTCCTTGCATTTGAATGATATCTTTGCTGAACTTGAATACTAAGATAATGCACTTTCCCTTGTTATTTATCAACCACCACTATTAGGCCCCCCTCTAATAATGGCTCAACCTCACCCTGCATTTCCTTTTCCTATCCCTCCTCAACAAGGTAATCAAAACTTGAAGAACATACCTTCTGTTGCACTTCCCAAGTTCTATGGCCTAATTACTAAAGACCCTAAAACCTTCCTCTTTGAGTTTGATATCCTTTGTAGAAGTTATGACTATACAATTGATGCTCACAAGCTAAATTTATTTCTATCCACCCTAAAGAAAGCTACTTTGAGATGGTTTATCGGGTTGGGTGCCAATGTTGTAGCATATTGGCTTGTAATTAGTGATTTGTTTTTCACAAATTACAAAGAATATTGCAAGGGTCAAGATTTGAAAGGGGATGACATTTTTAAAATGTCCCAAAAGGACAATGAAACCTTAGAAGACTATGTTTCATGGTTCATGTTCAACCTACAATGTAATACACAACATCAACTAAATGAGGAATCAAAGAAACATCTTTTTCTGAGCGGAGTAAATGATGGAAGTATTGAAGCTTTAGATCTAATAGTAGGAGGAAATATCACTTAGAAAAATTGGACTAATATACAAAGTATATGTCTAAATTATTCCAGGGCCACTATGAAGAAAGCTGGGGGACTTAGAGAGCTACCACATAAGTCTAATGGCAGTTCAGGAGTATCAAAGATAGAACTATCCAATTTGTTGCCATATTTCAAAAAAGACATCATTAATGATGTAGCCACTTAGTTGGATACTATGCAGGTGAGAAGGAAGAAGGATGGAGCTGATGCCTTATGTTAGCTAAATACTATCCACATTGTAGGGAAAAGAAAACACACTGTAGATGCAAATCTTTTGCAAGCTTGGAGACACAACCAATGCCTACTGAGTTTAAATCCATTGATGAAAATGAAGAAGTGCACTATGTTGGCCAATGAAGGCCATGGGGTCAAAGACAAGGTATGCCACAAGATCCTCTTCAAAGTTATAATAGTAATAATCAATGGAAAAATAATAGTTTTAATGGAAATAGTAATTGGAAGCAACCTCAACAAGGTTGGCAACAACCTTAGCAGGGTTGGTAGGAAAACCAAAATTGGAATACCCAACCAAGTCAGCAAGCCTTAATGCCACCATCTTAGCAAAAGGCTCTAATGCCTTCTCCTATAGCCATTAATGCTACTCCTAAGTAGACTTGGCTACTAGTTCAACCGATCCCAACAATACCAAACAACCAACACAACAATAAATCTATGCTATTTCCTTGAATGATATTGACTTAAGGTCATGCACTACTCTTCCTTCACCCCAAAAAACTATAATAACTAAAGTTGAAGATTCCCAGGCTGAATAGGTAGATGTGTCAAATCAGTAGACCTCTCCTATAGACAAAGAACCTCCATTTCCTCATAGGTTGATGGAACAAGGCTAGCCTACAAAAACCCACACAACAATTTATTTGCTCAATCAATTGAAGTAAATGACAATACACATACCGTTACTTGATGCTATCAAGGAAGTACTTGCCTATACTAAAGTTATCAAAGAAGCATGTATCAAACAACTAGGAAGAAAGAAGAAGGATCCAAAAACTATTCATGTCTTCGGACAATTGTCTAATTTTATGTTAGAAAAATAAACTATACCTAACTATTCTGACCCTAGGAGTCCTGTGTTTACTATCTCCATTCATGGGATGCACATTGATAATGCTTTAGTTGACCTAAGGAGCATCTATAAATGTCTGTAAAAGGAGGTATTATCTTGATTGCATGTCATCGGTCTTAGAGAAACACCAACCATACTTCAACTTGTTGATAGTTCTACTATCGAACTAGATGGGATGATAGAAAATGTCATAGTCACCTTAAACTCTTGGGAGTATCCAATAGACTTTGTTGTTCTTTCCCTAAAGGCTAACATGGGTGAATATCCTTTAATTTTAGGGTAACCATGGCTAGCCACTATAGATAGCTATATATCTTTCTGGTCTAGAAAGATGATAATATCCAATGGTATCTATACTAAGAACCTGACCTTATACTCCCCTGCTTAGCCATTATTGCTAGATGACCAAGTAATCTGGCTAGATTTGGGTGATGATGATCTAAAGGTCAATTCTATCCATTAGCTAATGATGATAGGTTGAGAGTCATTTGTAGCCTCTCGAGAAGAAGATGAGATCATTTCATCCATTATCATGAATGAATATGGAGTAGAAGCTGAAGTGTATCCTCAAGTGTAATATGTCCTAGAAACCATATTACCACCTTTGAACACACCCCAACATTCAGAAGATTCCCAATTCCTTCACTTATTATTACCTCATGACATGGATTCTTCTCATGTTTCCCAATTAGTCATGACATGTAAGGTTATTAAGATGTAAATTTATCCAAAAAGGGAGCTGAATGTAAACAATGCTTTATCACCTTCCAATTAGAAAATTATGTTGCAGTTACTATAGGAGAATCAAAAGCATTTTCTCTGGACTACATGGACATGAAAGGACTAGATCCTATGCTTTTCACTCACAATATTTACATCAATACTAATTTCAAACCTATTAGACAACCCTAGAGGAGAGTTAACCCTGTTTTGCAGGATATAGTTAAGAATGAATTGCATAAACTATTAGGTGCTAGTTTTATCTACCCCATCTTTGATAGCCAATGTGTCTCACCCCTAGTTATAGTACCAAAGAAGGGAGGAAAATGGAGAGTTTTTGTAGATTATAGGGAGCTCAAATCAACCACTAAGAAAGACCACTTTCCCTTACCATTTATAGAACAAGTTCTTGACAACCTAGCTGGAAAAAAATATTTCTCTTTATTGGATGGTTTTAGTGGTTACAATCAGATACAAATAGCTCAAGAGGATCAAGAAAAAAAAAATTTCACATGTCCATGGGGTACTTTTGCCTACTCAAGCTTACCCTTTGGCTTATGTAATTCCCCAACCACATTCCAATGAGCTGTCATAAGTATAATTTCAGATATATCCGTTGACTAAATGGAGATCTACATGGTTGATTTTACTATTTATGGGATTAATTTTGAGGAAAAATCCAAGTTAGAGACAATGCTCAAGAGATTTCAAGACTATAATCTTTCCCTAAATAGTGAAAAATGTTTTATGATGATGGAAGGAGTAGTACTAAGTCATTTCATTTTATAAAAAGGCATCCAAGTAGATCCAACAAAGATTGAAGTCACTAGTACCTTGATAAGCAAAATGATGTACAAAATTTCTTAGGACATGCTGGATATTATAAAAGATTCATCAAGAATTTTAGTCAACTTGCTACACCCCTATATAACTTTTTAAAAAAGGATTATGAATTTGCTTGAGACTTTGTATGTGCTACATCTTTCCTGCAGCTTAAAGAAGTTCTCACCATAGCACTAGTTTTACGAGGGCCCAATTGGGGACTACCTTTCCACATTCATATAGATGCCCTAGACTATGCTATAGGTGTAGTGATAGGCCAAAAGGTAGACCCACTTGAACATGCTATTTATTTCATTAGCAAAAATTTACAAGGTGCAAAGTTTAACTACATAGTCACTGAAAAAGAGCTACTTGTAGTTATTCATGCACAGGATAAATTCAAGCACTACATTACTAGATATGAAATATTTGTTCATACTAATCACTCTGCTATAAAGTATCTAATGAACAAGCCTACAATATCAGGAAGATTGGCTCACTGGTTGTTACTTATGCAGGAATTTGATATCACCATAATAGATAAACTCGACAAGGCTAATGTGGTACCTGATTTTCTCTCTTGGTTGCATGTCCTTCATGATCCTACAACCATTGATGACAGTTTTCTAAATGAACACCTTTTCCTATTGTCACCACAAAATTGATGGTATGTAGATATTTCAAATTACCTCACTGTAGGAAATATGCTAGTTCACTTCTCTACCAAAGAAAGAAAGTTTCTAGCTAAAAAGAGCTTTCACTATTCTTGGATTTTTGGATTTATGTTTTATATTGGCCCCAATCAAGTAATTCATCGGTGCATAAGGGAAGATGAAACATATGATATCTTGAGGGCATGCCATGATGAGCCCTATGGAGGTTAATTTGCAACCAAAAGGACAACCTTTAAAATATTGACAACTTGGTACTATTGGCCAACTTTACATAAGGATGCAACTAGACACATGAAGAAATGTGATAAGTGTCAATGAATGGGAAGACCCACCAAATCAAATGAAATGCCCCTATAGCCTCAAGTAGTTTTTGCACCCTTCGATAAATGGGGAATTAACTTTGTAGGCCCTATTGAACCCTCTTCACAAGGTAAATCCTATATCTTAGTTTGCACTTATTATGTAACTAAGTGGGCATAGGCCAAACCCATGAAACACCCAAGATATAACAATGTTGCAAAGTTCTTGTATGAACCCATCTTTACATAGTTTGGAGTCCCTAGAGAGTTGACATATGATCAAGGAGCTTAGTTTACATTAAATTTGATAGCTACTCTCATAAAGGAATATACTATTCGGCATGTTAAATCATCACCTTACCACTCACAAGCTAATGGCCAAGTAGAAGTTACCAACAGGGAGCTGGAAGCCATTCTCACCAAAATAATAACACTTCATAGGAAGGATTGTTGCGCATGCCTTCCTAAAGCTCTTTGGGCTTATAGAACCACCTAGAAATCTACAAGAAGTTTTACTCCTTTTGAGCTCATCTATAGTAGGTCAGTTGTAATGCTTGTAGATTTTGAATTTAAAACATTGAGGACTACTTTGGAGCTTAGTACGGAACTCACTATTCACAACAAGACCGAATCCTGAGTTTAAATGGTATTGATGAATGGCACAAATCTGCATTGAACAACACCAAACTCATCCAACATCAATGAAAACAATAACATGTTAAGTTTATCAAAGATAAAACATTTGTTGTAGGAGATCAAGCCTTTCTTAATGATTCCATGTACCAACACAATCTAGGAAAGTTTCAAACTTGCTGGTTAGGGCCATATAAAATTGTTGTTGTATTTCTAAATGGAGTGGTCCAATTGTCTACTATTAATTCTGTTCGATTCAAATTACTTGTCAATGGGCATTGCCTCAAGTTCTAAAACAAACCAGTAAGTTGTGAGGAGCTCCTATAGTAGTTTTAGCACAATGAAGATACACTTATTCCTACAGCCGAGAAGTCTGGATCTTCTACCTTGACTCCTACTAAATCTTGATTCCATTCAAGATTTTCAATTCCTTCCATTCCATCTCATCACTCCATCACTTTTGATGCTCTTTTCTAGAACACTTTCCTATAGCATCTGTTAGGTATGTGCTGTACACTTGATTTGTGTCACACTCTAAACCATTCTATCCAAACGATTCCATGAGTTCGGAATGCTTGGATGTCGGCTTAGAGCTCCCTATCCACGAAGTGTAAGAAGTTAGTATTCAAGCATGAAGGCTCTCAGCCAAGCCTTAGAAATGTACTTCTTGCTAGTAAACCATGCAACGAGAGGTTCTTTGAGACAAGAGCAAGGGTGCAAATATCTTCAAGGAATCCCTCAAGAATGCAATGCAAGTATGGAAACTAAGCTAAGATGATAATGCAAAATGCAACTATGCTAAGCATGAATGAGAGTATTACAAAACCAAATATTTAAACTATGTGAGATTATTGCAAGAAATCAAAGCTAAACTAAAATGCAACTATGCTAAGAATGCCATATGATCTTATGTTAATATGATCGAATGAGAGAATGAGACAAGAAATGAGAAGTTCTCCACAAAGCTCCGAAGAAACCTGTTAGAAAACTTGCAGCATGACAATATTCAAAAGATGGATGGATTGAGGGGGAAAGCTCTCTCCCTTTTAAAGATGTATGGATGGTAGAGATTAAGATGAAGACAGTGGATGATCAACGGTGGAATTCAAAAATGGGAGTGATCCATGTGCACACACAAGTCAACCAATAGAATATAAGTTGACTTGTCATATAAGACAAAAGTCACAAAGCCTTTTCTTTTAATTGCAAAATAGAAAAAGGACTTTATGTGTGCACTTTAAGTGGGTTAGAAGAATGGGGTCTTTTATTTAATTAAAAGGGGACATGTTCTTTTAATCAAATAATGAACTTAGGATAGCATAGTCAAACTATAGGTTATAATCAAATAAATTTATTATTAGCAATTTGGTCTAGGTAAATGATTAAATTAATTTAGCCAAAATGTTGAAAAGGGGGCTAATAGTCTAGATGACCATTTTTAGGTGATTACATTTGCCCCTCTTTGACTAATGCGTGATCGATCTGGGAACACATTATGTGAAAGAAAATCGAAGCCAAGTAGGTGATGATAGATATAGATATCTGATTCCAAAGAATGAAATGCAGAAATAGATAGCAAGTCCTGAATGCACAGCCTGATAGCGGTAGTACTAAACATTAAGAAGATGATGTTAGGATTCGAAAAGAATTCTCGAATAGATTGAGAGCAAGTGATAAGGTTAAACAAATGCTCCTAAGAAATAGATAGTTGTAACAATCAGCAATAGAGTATTTCTGCTCCCTCGAGATCGAAATTGAAATGAGGCAAGAGGAAGTAGAAAGTAGCTAGACATGGGAAAATTAGAATAGAGCAATGTCCAAGATGAGAGATAGATGATTAGAACCCAAGAATGACTATAAGAAATTGATAAAATGCCCCATTTTGACCAAAGTTGACCATGAAAGATAAATCATAAAAATTCGGTCAAATTGAGTAGAAAGAGGATTTTAGACATGAAATAGTGAATTGAAGTAGATATGAAGTATGGAAATGATGAAGACATGAAGAAATGAGGATGCCCTAGTGATGATTCAGAGATTAGACCTCAAAAGGTCAGCTAACTGCTCAGAAGAAAGTAGAATTTTAAAAGACAATTTTGACCATCAAGATGAACTCGAATTTGGATTTCGATCCTGAAAATGAATCTAGGACATTGAAATTATTTAAGAGGTCAAAACTTTATATAATGTGATGATAAGATAGAAAAGAGATGAAGTGAAAGATTAAGAAGGTGAAAAGACATGAACAAGAAGAAAGTAAAGAAATATATAAAAGGAGTTAGCCGATATGTCTGCGAAAAGATGAAGAGAGAGCTTTCCCCATATGAGAGAATGCAAGACTAAGCTAGAAAATGAACCTAAAATGCAAGCTAATATGCAAAGTGGTTTACCAGCAAGAAGTGCACAACATTTAGACTCTTAATTTCATCATTTAGCATTTATTAGGGACATCATGAGATCATACAACCATCACTAGTATAACTATGAGGATATGAATATGATCGATATCAGATAGGTATGTGGAAATCCAATCTAAGCATCAGAGACATGTAAGTCAAGATAACTACGCGATTAGATTCCCTAAGTTTAATTTAGCAAGATTACACCTGTATCAAGGCATAAGCGCTAGGATAAACCCTGAGTGCGGTCTTGCAAAACAGTCAAGGATGATACATTTGTAAGTCAAAATGTTGAATAGGTCAAGCATAAATGATTACAACACTATAGACAAACAAAGTATACCCACAAGTAGAAATCAAGAAAACATGTCCCATGCCCCCAGTCTTCTAGTCAACGACATCCTCGAAAGACTATTAGGGAGGGAACACATGGCAAAGAAATCATCATAGACAGCACACAAAGTAGATAAAGATCAACATAGCTCAGTCGTTTAAGTGTTAAAGTGCGTGTGTGTAAGTCACTTGGCCATTTCTTCAAGACTTGATTTTGATAGTGAGAAATATCGCGACATCGGAGACCGTAGGTAAACTATCTAAAAAGTGTTGAAAAAAACTTGATGTCAAAGTGGGGGAAGTGTTGAGAAACACTATTTTGTGAGTTGTCAAAGAAACCCTAATGCACAAGAATACCTCAATAGGCTAAGTAGCTATGCCCCCAAGATGAGGACAAGAAACAATTCCAAGCTAGGAAATGTGTAGCAAAGTGGATGATTGAGTTTGATAGACATAGGTGCAAGGGTTTCAAGTAGCGCTTGTTTCCAGGTTTTCACCACTTGACAGATTTTTTCAGGACTTTTTCAAATTTTTTTTTTTTCAAAATTTCAAATTATTTTTTTTGGTGATACATCAAAGTGCCTATTGCTAGGTTTTCACTAAGATGATCATTTTTTCAGGACATTTTCTGATTTTTAGGATTTTTCCAGCATCATATATGATTTTTTGGATGTTTTAGAAGGTTTTAGAGATCACTAGTTCTCAAGCAAGATCACATCATTTTCTCCCAATGTCTAGCAAGGTATAAGACATGATGGAGAAACAAGCCGATGGATAAGCAAAGATGCATAAGAAAGGAATGCGAAGCAAGTGAAAGTGATCCTCAAGAATTGACTCCTTAAGAGTACCCAAGCTAGGGAAAGAAGTGAAATAGTCATATGAAGCATGTTTTGGATAAGCAATGGAAGTAATGAGAAAGATAGCATGTAGGATAAGAAATGAAGCCAACAAGTGAGATAACATGAAGATAAGCGATGGAAGCCAATGAGTGAGATAGCATGAAGTGTGTAGTCCAAAAGAGTAGCGATGTCAAGAGACCTATGAGAACTATGTTTCATTTATTATGATCAAGACCAAGGGGTCAACTAGATAGTATAGCAATGGAATAGAGAAATAAGAATAAAGCTCAAGATAGAGGCTATGAGTGAATGGAAGAGCACAATAGAAAATCTGGTGGATAAGATAGCCAATATGCAAAGGTAGCTCAACATTGTCAAGATCAAAGAGAGAAGAGGGGATAGATGGATGATGAAAGAATTACGCATGATGCCTGTTTGCCAAGTTTTCATCATGGTACTTATCCAAGGTGCCACAAGAAGTAGTTTTCACCATAGGATACATTTATTTCTCTTTACTTTTGCTACCAAGGTGCCACAAGAAGTGGTTTTCACCAAGGCACATTTTCAATTTTTTTCATTTTATTTTTAATTTTTGAATTTTTGAATTTTTAGAAAGAGCTGAAGCTGTTTGAATGTGGATAATGCTCCTATAGAAAAGATAAGTCATGATAAGCCAAGACCATAGAAAGGTATGCTCAAAGATGTTGATAGGGTGATGAAAGAGAAATGGTAGTAGAAAGAGTATATGGAGGATAATAGTTCATGTATAGAAAGTTAGTGTAAGCTTTAGAGGATTTCATGAGGGTAGTTGAAATATTATACAAGATCAACATTGACACACACCTTGAAGGGTATTGGAATGATGGAGGAATCATGGATGAAGTAGCTTGAGGTTTAGATGTATGAGGTGGTAGAAGAGATTTGGAAAAAAGTGGAGTGGAAGGCTTTGGAATAATTTTAGGAAGATTTTTGGAAGAATATGGAATGGAAGCCTTTGGAAGCTTGAAAGTCAACTTTGAAATATTTTCAATATTCAAGTCTTTTAAAAGAGACTTGGGAATCCACATAGCTTTAAATTTTCCTCGTTCTTTGGGTGCTTGAGAGTGCATTTGTATAATGATGGATTTAGGAATCCATATTTTCTTTGGTTTAGCTCTTTGAGTAGTGGACCTTTGCGGTCTCTTTTGTGCATTCTCTTTCTTAGCATTCACATGTCGTTTAGATGGGACATAGTGATCTTTCTTTTTCAATGGATTCTTATGTTTATTCTCACTTCCAAAGGACTTGGGATTTGTGGATGAATAAGGATGATATGATTGGTTTAGATGTATAGATGGGTGAAAAGTCATCAAGGATGAGTGTCTTTGTTGATCTTGAGGTAATATAGGAGACCTAGGGAATGAGCTATGAGTAAATGTAGGAGATGGAGGAACATAAGGCCCCAATATGGATGGAAGGTTTGAATGCTTTAGCTTAGATGGATAAGGACCAAGGATGGATTTAGAAGATGCAAAGGGATAGTGGGAAGGGATATCAACATCTTTAGAGTGAGCAACATGGTCAAAGCCATCAATAGACTCAGGAGTACCTTTGATAGGAACAACATTTTTAATAGAAGCACTTGAAGCTTGAGCACAATTTTGAAGTGGATGTGGAGAAGTAGAACATGAGGGGATGCTTTGATCTTGACAAGTAGCTTTGGATAGCATATGAAGAGAACTTTTCTCATAATTTTCAGTAAGCTCAAGGGAGATAATGGAAGTGGTATCTTCATCAAACTTAGGAGGTCGAAAAGATATAGGATATGGAGGGGAAAAATCTTGAAAGAGATGAAAGGGTGCTTGATCTTGATCTTTCTTGACATTTATAGCTTTTTCTTTTTGAGAGTCCTCTTGACATGGAGCCACTTCTGAGGACAAGGGAGAATGAAGAGTGAATGGAGTAGTGCTTGGATTAGGCATAGTAGTGCATGAAGGTTGAGGATGTTTAGGATTAGTAGCATGGAAAAGGTTTGTAGCCAAGTGAAGGTTAGCTTGAGTTTCTTTTAGAGGTAGCCCTTGAGGATACACATAGTCAATTTGGAAAGCATTAGGTTCTTTATTTGATGGAGGCATGTTGGAAAGATTTGAAGTGTTGGGAGATGCACGAGTGTTGGAAGAAGTGGAAGATGTAATAGAGCCACTACTAGACATAGGTTCATTAATGTAATCTTGCTCAAGAAAAGTATCCTCATCGCATGAATCATTAGAGGTATCAATAATTCCATTATCAATAAGATCTTGGATTTTATGTTTTAGCTCAATGCAATCTGAAGTACTATGCTCATTATGTTGATGATAAGCACAATAGATATCCAAGAATGGGTTTCCATATGAGCTAGACTTAGGTAACATGATGATCTTATTGCTAAGAAGTTTTTGCAAAGTGTCATCATAAGAATCTTCCAAGGGAGCAAAAGTTCTATTAGAAGTATGTCTAGGATCTTCTTGTTGTTTCTCAAGTGAATAGAATGCATTCATGTCTTCATCATTATCTTGGTCAAAGATAGGTCCATCATGACTTTTTGGCATAGGCTCAAAGGAGGTATCACTTGCTTTCTCTCTAAGGAGGTCTTTAGATCTAGAAGATGAAGATATTTGATGTCTTGAAGTAGAGCATGTAGACCTACAAGAAGAGAATGACCTCAAAGAAGGTGACTCACATGCATGTAAAGAGCTTAAGGAAGATTCATGTAATGATGCAATCTTCTCCTCTAACCTTTTCTCAAGTTTAGACTTCATTTCGATCATGCGCTTAGAGAGATGAAGGTAAGAAAGATCATTTGTCTCTTCTAGTTCTTTGTATTGTGCATATAGATCTTGAAACTCTTTAGTGACATGGAGGATATCATGATCATCTAGATTTGGTTGAAGTTTGATAGCACAAGCTTTGAATTCCATAGTTTTAGATGCAAAGCCAAGCATAAAAAAGCCTAGAAGATAACTTGATGTTGAAACTATAGGAGGTAGAGTGTTCACTTGCCAAGATAGTAGAGAGAGATTAAAGTGACTTGTCAAACAATATGTCCAAGAAACTTATGACATGAATGACCCAAGTCAATATCTAGGCAAGATGCCCAAATAGCCAAATAGATAGAGCAAGTAGGGTGACAAGGGAACAACTTTTCCAACCCAAGAGTGTAGTCAAGAAATCAAGGTAACCATTTTAGAAAAAGGATAACTAGCAAGCATGCATAGACCATGAAGACAAAAAGACCAAGAGCACTAAGACCAAAGAGCCACTTTAAGCATGTTTAAGCACTAGAGACATAACAAATCATAGCCAAATGATGAAACCCCCCTTAGTAAGTAACACAAGAAAATATTTGCACTTGACATTTTGACTTGGTTGACAAAGTTTGACAATAATTGATAGCATAGAAAATTTGATGTTCAAAAGAAATTTCTTTCCAAGCAAGATAGTAACACATGGAGTAGTCTTCAAACAATCAAGCAAGGGACAAAGCAACCTTGCATGATACAAGCATGTTTGAGGTCTCAAAATAATTCCCTAGAATTATCATCATGTGTATGTTCAAAATATTTTCACAGGTATACCACATTCGAGAACAGATCAAGCAATATCTAGCTAAAGGACATGGTTCATTACTCAACAACTTGGCCCACGCTTGATGCTCCTTTGCCTCACATGAAGTGGTTTCCCAAAAGAGATATTGGATTTTTCATGGAAATGCCATAAGCATAACCAAGGGAACATAGATGGTGAGTGTAAAATCTTGGGGTAATCTGGGTAGTCCACTAGGATCAATCCTTGCACCAAGAAGTTGAGCGGCTAAAAAAGGTAGTTACTAACTTAGGGTGTTTAGATAGGGCTTCTGTTCATAGTGTTTCTCTTGCTTCCAATTACGGGACACCTCACCTTGCGATGAGTAACCGATCTCGCGACTACAAGAGTACCTTAAGCATTCTTGCCTAGTGATCTCCCTATGGTCAAAATCCCATAAGCGATCACACTAGGCGAAGAAAATTACTATGTCTACCAAGGTTTTGTGTCTTTGATAGCCTTGAGTTTATAGTGGGTTGGATGAGCCAGGTAATCTGCTTTTCCCCACTTGGGTCGTTCCTCTCAGGTTGTCCGAGAGCAGGCCCTCTAAAGGATTCTAACTACACAAAGAGTGGATCAACTTTCGAAAGTCAAGATCTCTGATTCACCACAAGGGTGAAGAGCATACTCTCCTATTCCAATCATTTTTTTCCGAACACACCAAGAAGATTTAATTGCCTCTTACTCCTGAAATCAAATGGTAAGTCAAGATTTCTGATTCACCACAAGGGTGAAGAGCATACTCTCCTATCACCAAAAGATCCCAATCATAAGTTTTAATGTGCTTAAAAATAAATAACTAGTCTATGCCACACATGTAAAAGTAAAGAACAAGAAAACTTGAGTTTTTATGCGTTGGGCAGCTCTGCAAACAATCGTTAGTAGCCCTTGTGCATTTGAAGCTTTGACATGCGTTCTTTTTATGCAATATTTCAATTTTTTCACAAGGATGGCAACCTGCAATCACAACTTGTTAGCACCACAAGTTAGTGTGAAGTAACATAAAAAGCTAAAATAAAAAGTGGTTAGTTGCCTCAAATATCCAAGTTATCTTCCAATCAAGTGTATGCAAAGAAAGGGCAAACTAATCACAAATGCTCTCATTTTTACTCTTTGCTTTTGACCTAGTCAACAAGATTGGACTTGTTTGCTATGATTTTGGATCCAAAAATAGAAATGAAAAGAAGATAACCCTACTAAAAATTAAATATCTTTTCAAAAATGCAAGAAATTCAGAAAAATCTCTTCATTTGCGCCCTAGAGACCAATTTTGTCAAAACAGGCCAGATTTATCAAATCGGGTTTTTGTCCCCTAATATGACCTCAAAAGTCAAAAAAAAAGATAATACCCCTCTTAGAATTCAAAAAAATTTCTGAAAATGTAAGTTTTTCCAAAAAATGCGCTGATTTGCGATCAAAAATGGCTTTTTATGAAAAAAAAAGAAAAAATCATAACTCTCGCAAATCATGTCAAAATTCTTTGAAGATAGGACTAAGACATTTGGAACACATACCCAACCTACAAACAAAATTTTAGAACCAAAATCCAAGCGGTTTAAAAGATACGATCAAATCTTTAAACCAACTAGATTTTTGGCCTTCAAACCAATCTACTTATGGGTTGGCTTTAAAATCAAAGTGATAATCCTACAAAAGCACTTGATTAGATCCAATATGCTACTGTAAAAAATTAGAGATAAAAAAATGAAAGAAAATGGAGCTAGAAACTTGATTCAAGCCCCACGGTGGGCGCCAAAAAATGTACACTTGATTTGTGTCACACTCTAAACCCTTCTATCCAAACAATTTCATGAGTTCAAAATACTTGGATGCCGGCTTAGAGCTCCCTATCCACGAAGTGCAAGACCATATATTTCAAGAATAAGAAGGCTCTCAGATGAGCCTTAGAGATACTCTTCTTGCTATTAAACCATGCAATGGAAGGTTCCAAAGACAAGATGCAAGAATGCAAATGTCCCAAGGAGTTCCTCAAGAATGAAATGCAAATAAAAATTAAGCTAGAATGAGATGCAAAGTGGAGCTATGCTAAAACATGTATGAGAGTATTACGAAACCAAATATTTAAACTATGTGAGATTATTGCAAGAAATCAAAGCTAAACTAAAATGCAACTATGCTAAGAATGCCATATGATCTTATGTTAATATGATGGAATGAGAGAATGAGACAAGAAATGAGAAGTTCTCCACAAAGCTCCAAAGAAACCTGTTAGAAAACTTGCAGCATGAAAATATTCAAAAGATGGATGGATTGAGGGGGAAATCTCTCTCCCTTTTAAAGATGTATGGATGGTAGAGATCAAGATGAAGATGGTGGATGATCAACAGTGGAATTCAAAAATGGGAGTGATCCATGTGCACACACAAGTCAACCAATAGAATATAAGTTGACTTGTCATATAAGACAAAAGTCACAAAGCCTTTTCTTTTAATTGCAAACTAGAAAAAGGACTTTATGTGTGCACTTTAAGTGGGTTAGAAGAATGGGGTCTTTTATTTAATTAAAAGGGGACATGTTCTTTTAATCAAATAATGAACTTAGGATAGCATAGTCAAACTATAGGTTATAATCAAATAAATTGATTATTAGCAATTTGGTCTAGGTAAATGATTAAATTAATTTAGCCAAAATGTTGAAAAGGGGGCTAATAGTCTAGATGACCATTTTTAGGTGATTACATGTGCCACATAACCTTGCATATATTTTATTTTATTTACTCTTTGTTAGAGATTTGTATTGTCTAAATTTATTACTCTTGGATATCCTAGCTTGGTGGGACCCATACCCTTACTTAGTTGGTGGGGGGGGGAGAATATTCATTTTTCAAAAAAATTCAAAATGCATGTAAAATTTAAAAGTTATTGTCTTATGAAATGACTGTCATCACATATTAATGACATGTCCTTCTATGATTGTGTCATTAAGAGAGTTAAGGACATTAAAGTTGAGCTTAGCTTTTAATGATAATTGGTAATGTGCTCAGGTGGCAAACGTGTACACGAGCAAGAAACTATGAGATTTGATATAAAGGAAGGATGTCATGAGATTGTGTGCATTAAAAAATCTTTAAGAAGCACATAGTAATAGTACACCATTTTCTCAATTGGGTGCCATAACATTACAAATTCTAATAATTCATCATTATTGAGCTTTGAAAACACCATGATTTTGCCAAAATTCTATTATGCGTAACAATGGGTGGAGGACTTCAGAGATATGAACTGATTAATCACAAGGTTTTGTTGGGTGATGCAACTAGTTGTGAGATGTTCAAGAGAAGAAGGTGGTTAGATTACTGCCTTAGTATTAAGGGATTTGATGAGGAGGTTGTTCTTCAATTTTTGAGTACCTTGATGGATGGCTTTGCAATGGTTAAGGGGCTCATAATTGAATTTATAAAATATGTGGTAGTCGAAGTCATTGGGTTACCCCAGGAAGGAAAAAATTGGGAAAAATATTTTGACCTATGTACAACTAGGGCACAGTTCACTGTGCATCTTGACCCTCCACTAGACATTGACAAGAAGTAGGGTACCTTTAGATTGTCATTGCCTTTGGATTTTATCTAGCCAAAAACATTCATCATTCAATATTACACATGTGAAGGTCATTACAAATACCTACATGTCCTACATTTCAAGATTTTAGCTCATCTGCGACATGATTATTGACAGGTCAATCTTCCCAATTTCATGTTTAACATTGTTAAGAAGCAAGCTTCTTTAGTATAATCAAGAAAGGATCAGTCTGTCTCCCATAATTACTTAATAAAATCAGTTGTGGAAAGGGAATTAAAAAAATAATATCTTGGTGTAAATAGATATTTACTATTTACACTTTAGTTTACTTAGGTTAGTGCATTATTTTATTATTATTTATATGAGACACTTAGGATTTTGTGCACCTTTTTGAGTTGTCATGTTGACAAAGAAGTATACAACTCTAATTCAGCACATGGTGTCTACAATACTAGAGTTTGCATCATTCATAGAGTTGTCATGTAGACTACACAATTATTTGCACTCCTAATTTAGCACATGTTGTTTACAACACTAATTTGCATGGTACACCATTGTAGGCTTATCCTCTCATCATCGCACTTACTTTTGTACTTAATGGAGGATAACCCATATCCAGTGGACATGTGCCTAGTTGTATGACTTATCATGTAGCTGATTCCTAGGCATTCTAGATGCATCTCAGAGGCCTTTATATACAGGCACTCCTAGTGTACTTGTACATTGTATTGAATACTATACAATTATTCTAATCATACTCAGGTCTATTTTGTGCTTGTGTTTGAGTTCCTTGGTCTTGGATGAATTTTTCCCTAAGGAAAATTCTTACATGGTATTAGAGCTAAGGGAGATACTCATCACATAGCCATTGGAGACCTTGATGCTTCATCTCTTGAAGGGACTCAATTCTGATTTGGAGCATCTGTAGCAATTGGGAGCACCTAGAGCTAAAGCAAACCTCACCATTGTGTCCAGAGCAAAGATTTAGTGAAGATCGACTATAAATTTGCCTATTTTAGGCCATAGTCAACTGTGAGGCAAATTTTTTTTGCAAACCAGAACTTGAAGGCCCGATTTGCAAAGCTGGGTATGATCTATATTTTCAAAATGTTTTTTCAAAATTATTTTTAGCCTAGTTGAGCATGTAGATATTTTTTTTTTCACAGGCACCAGGTAGTCACACCCTAGCCTTGTGCACTAAATATATTGAGGAATATTCCTAAGTGGTGGCATCAATAATTTCTGGTCAAGTCTGCATTTAACAGTCAATTCAAATCTAAATTTGACCGAGCTATAATACCCAACAAGCACTCATCCCAGCTGACCCCTTCTGGCGAGAGCCCCAAACTTTGGTGGCCCTTTTTTTGTTTTACATTCATTATGTTTTGCTTTTAACATATTCCACCTTCCCCATTCCCATGAATGTGGGATAAAAATTTGGACCTGTAGGTCGATAAAAACTCTTTGTTACCGAACTTAAATTTTGGCAGGTTGGTACACATTCAGACAGACACGCAGTAATGCTAGCACTATACTTATCCTTCTACCCTGCCATGCGACGATAACTAATTCGCCCCAACCCTGCATAAAGTACACAAGACATGATCTTGTTCACAATAGGAACTTCCATGATCCACGCATGCAGTTGAGTTAACCTTCGTGACCACTGTCATGATCTACATGGGTAGTCGAGTCAACCTCCATAGTGAACACGTGGAGTTTCCACATTGAATAGATACCCCTACAAAGAGGCCACGTGGCATGATTGATACCATGACACACAAATTTGATAGCTTAGCACTATAGTCAGCAAGCCCTGTAGATGACACGCTAGCATACAATCAAAATTTTGTATGCCTAGTCAGATTGTCCACACACTACCACATGGCCGTCCGTATCGTTTGTAAATGATGATGTCATCATGATGTCATGTTGACATCATCCAAGGCTTGCTTTTGTGCTGACATCAACAATATATAAGCCTAAATTTGATGACCATATTATCATCATTCTAATGGAAATTTGAATTACTGTGATGACCATTTGACCGTCAAATTTAACATTGTGTTTTCTTCTCCAGATCCCTCTTTAGATGCAGTTTTGCAGCTTGACTTTGGAAGGCCATAACTTAGACATTCAAACTCTAAATCAGGTGCAATTTTTTTGATTTTGGGTAAAATTTCCTAAACTTTTTAGTGGTGTAGCTCTTTTCTAGTTTTGGTGCATGGATTTGTTATAATTAGCATTTTTTGACAACTATACCTATCTAATCCTACATTTTGCAACTTCAAATGCATCGTACGAGCTTATTTGGACTCCTTTTTAGGTTTCATTTTTCTGAAAGTGTATATATTTTTGTCTACTTTTCAAATCTACAGTTAGATTGTGGGATTGTGTGGACAAAAATACCACTTTTAGGAATACGTCCCATTTTTCTTTGTGTCACTTCACAATTGTTGTATTTTTGAGCTACACTGTAAAATTCCAAAATTGTACTCTATACAGAGGTTATGATTAGTAAAATCAAAAGCCCACTTTGTCTATTCTAACAAGTAGCCCATTGTAAATGCACTATATATAAAGTGCCAAAATCATTCATTTTGGGGGGGGGGGGGGGGGATTTTTTGATTGAGTGAAAATGGGGTGTGTACTGTGTACTATGTCTCCTTGATCTTGTGTTCTTGCATTATGGGTTATTTTTCAAAGTTAACTCCACATAATCATGCTACTTAGAAAGAAAACATTAAAGAACCATTGGTAGAAAAAGGTTTACTATGTTATGTAATTGGTGTAGCAAAGAAACCTCCTGCTGATGTTGATGAAGCTCAAAAAGAAGACTGGGAATCCAAACAAGAGATGGCCCTAGGAACCTTGTTGAAAAATATCTTTGATCTTGTCAAATTTCACATTAGGAAGCTTACTAATCCAATAGAGGTATAAGCTAAAATTGAAGCATTGCATGGGACAGTAGATGAAAACATGGCTTACACCATAGAGGACAAACTTCTCAATTTGGATCCTAGGAATTTCGACACCATCAAAGACTATCTTACCCAAGTAGACATGTATAGGGCACAACTTAAGGATTTTGGTGAACCCATCAAGGATGCAAAGATGATCAAACACATAATGACTCATCTTCCACCTAAGTATGCTCCTTTTGTTTCTAGTTTTAATACACATAAATTAACAAAGGGTAGTGCCTATGTTAAGCCTTCATTTGAGAAATTTTTAGAAATGTTGATCTTAGAACATGATAATCTAGTGGGTATGGGAATTCTCAAGTCTTCCAAGACCAAAGCCTTGGTAGCAAATGAAGGTAATTCAAGTGGTAAAAACTCCAACAAGAAGCAAAAGTAGTAGAAGGCTAAGCCAAAATATGACACACAATAGTCCTCCTCAAAACAACAATCTTCCTCAAATCAATCTTCTTCCACTCAATAATCTTCTTCACAATAAGGAAAGTCTTCTTCTAAAAATAATCAAAAGGGGAACAATTCCAACAAAAAGGAGAAGAAAACTTGTTCCTATTGTAAGAGGAATGGTCATGATGAACATGAGTGCAAGGATAAGCAGATTGATTAATTGGTCAACATAATGAGGAAACACAAAATTGATGTACCAAATGCATATAAGGATAAGTGATCTTCATCCACTTCAAAGGGAAAGGGACAAGCTTTGGTAGCTAGTATAAATAATGCTGAGGAATGGGTTCTTGATTCAAGAGCAACACATCAGCCACAAGGGTTTGTACAAGATTCTACTATGGTTTGTAGATTGAAGAAGTCTATTTATGGTCTTAAGTAGGCTCCTTGAGCTTGGTATGCCAAAATGGATTCCTTCCTTCTCTTAGCAGGATTCATCAGGTGTCATTTTGATTCAAATGTCTACATTCTTCAAAAGGATAACTCACACTCGATATTAGAGTTTTATGTAGATGACTTGATCATTACAGGAAGAATTTCATCCATCATTTCCAGTGTCAAGATCTCTCTACAGGACATATTTGCTATGATAGACTTGGGTTTGCTACATTACTTCCTTGGTATTGAGATCACACAGTCTTTAGCACAGATCACACTTTCACAACCCAAGTATGCTCTTGACTTACTTTCTCAATTTCACATGAGTGACTGTAAGCCTGCTCCTAACCCCTTTCTATCAGGTGTCAAGTTAGAGGCTAAGTGTACCACTCCACTTGTTGATGCTACTTTATACAAATAGTTAGTTGGTAGCCTTATCTATTTGACACATACCCATCCTGATATAGCTTTTGTACTTGGTATGGTTTCATGATTTATGCAAGAACCACATGAGCTTCATTGGAAGGCTACCAAATGCATTTTGCACTACATAAAGGGTACACATACACATGGGAAACATTATGTAGTAGGTACAAGACTTCTACTGGTTGGATACATAGACTTAGACTATGTAGGGGACTTAGATTCTTGCAAGTCCATTTTAGGTTATATTTTCACCTTGGTTCCAACCCTATTTTTTGGCAGAGTAAGAAGCAAGAAAATGTTTCTCTTTCTTCCATGGAGGCTAAGTATCAAGGATCTATCAATGCAGCTATAGGTGCTCTTTGGTTACAACATATCTTGGAGGAATTTGGATTCGATCTACCTAAGCCTACAATTATTCATTATGACAATCAGAGTGCTATTAAGATTTGTAAGCATCTAGTTCAACATCAACAGACTAAGCACATCAAGGTTCATATGCACTATATCAGAGAGCTCATAGAGGAGCAGATCATTGCACTATAGTATTGTCCTACAATAGAGTAGGTCACCAATATCTTCACTAAACCCTTCACTAAGGTCAAGTGTACTGATTTGCAAGATCTCTTGGGGGTGCAAGATGTTATAGAAAGAGGAGTCCCTTGACTTCTCTATTCTCCTTCTTCTAGGAGGGATTTTTTCCTCATTTGAGGTCTTCTTCTCTCTCAACTTCTTTATTGTACTTATCTCTCTTTTTGGAGGAGGGTTTTTTCCATGAGGTTTTCCCTCTTTCTCTGCTTTATGAGAGATTGCATTGCATCATTTTGTAGCATTGCTTTTGTACATGGGTACCTAATGTGGCCTTGCAGCTGGGACCCATCATGCATTCGTAAGCTTAAGTGCATTCCTGTAAGTTGCACTTAAGAGCAGGTGTTGGTGTAAATAAATATTTATTATTTACACTTTACTTAAGTTTACTTAGGTTAGTGCATTATTTTATTATTTTACATTATTTTATTATTATTTTTATGAGATACTTAGGAGTTTGTGTACCTTTTTAAGTTGTCATGTTGACAACACAAAAGTACGTAACTCTAATTCAACACATGGTGTCTACAAAATTGGAGTTTGCATCATTCACTAAGTTGTCATGTAGACAACACCATTATTCACACTCCTAATTTAACATGCATTATCTACAACACTGATTTGTGTGTTACACCATTGTAGGCTTATCCTCTCATCATCACACTTACTTCTGTGCTTAATGGAGGATAACCCATATTTGGTGGACATGTGCTTGGTTGTATGACTTATCATGTAGTTTATTCTTAGGCATTCTAGATGCATCTCAGAGGATTTTATATATAGGAACTCCTAGTGTACTTGTACATTGTATTAAATACTATAAAATTATTCTAATCATACTTTGGTCTATTTTGTGCTTGTGTTTGAGTTCCTTGGTCTTGGGTGAATTCTGCCCTAAGGAAAATTATTACACAATTAATTGGGACATGAGAAGAGTTTTGTAGTTAAAAGAGGTAGAGCCTAGATTGGTCGGCCCTAGAGGCCAAGGTGTTAGATGAAGGCAAAGGACATCTACTAGTTTTTGTAAGGTTATTCCCAAGTCTAAAAATGTTCTTGAAGCCTCTCTCTCTCTAGTTCTAGACCAATTAAGAAGAAAATTTATAAAGCTGATGCCTCCATTTCCAAAAAAAAGAAAAGCAAAAATAGAGAAGTTGCTAGTGCCCCCAAGACCCCATCGTCTATTAAGACTAGGTCTACTATTAGGGAAGGCAAAGGTAAAGCTATGTAACCTAAGGAAGAGAAATTATGATCTGATGATGAAAGTAATATTAATGAAACCTTGCACTCACAAGAAGAGGAAGCCTCAGAAAAACCTCCCAAAGCACCTACTATAGAAATGTTTGCAAGCAAGAGGAAAAAAAAGAATCCTCCATACCTATCTACACCTCCTACGAAGTGAAGTGTGAGGCTTTATGAAGGAAATAAGATTACTAAAATCTCTCTCCCAATGGTTAACCTAGAGTCTTTGAGGTTGAGAAGGAGTCCTCTTTGGAGGGAATTTTGCAACAAGATATAGACACTAATAATGAGTGCAATAACTAGAATCCACAACCTTAAGTTGACCTTAGTGTCAACTATGTGCTTGTTGATAGTGATAAGGAGTTTGATGAGCTTGAAGCATTTGAGGAATTTGAAGAAAGTTCTATTATGTAGGATACTGGTGAGAATCCACGTGAGTTTTATGATGCATTCCAATATGTTCCAATGCCTTTAAAGAATTTATTGTGTGAATTATATCTCCATAGTTTTGAAATGCCTAATAACATAGAGTGGAACTCACTCCTTTATATAGGGGATGTGCAGTTGAGAGCATTGATGTCTTGGATGTAGAATGAGATAAGTAGGGAACATCAAGATCTATCTTACATGAACAATGAAATGATAGTTCCTCTACTCATGAGACCATAAGTTCAACACTCTAGGAGGACATTTCTAGATTGGATTCTATCCTAGGTAATCCTATTAAAGCTAGTAAAGTATGCTCATTTAGAGAACAAGCCTTTTTAGATTGGGAAATAACACTCATCTTGAGATGTTGAGACAACAATTTTTGTTTCAAGGAAAAGGTGGACACAGATGGCCCATGATCTGAGGATAAGAGAACCCCAATCTCCTCAAAAGTTAACTATTGCTATTGTAAAAATTCCATGGTATATTGATTTGGGAAAGAATTGATGCAGATATTGGCTTCCATTAAAGTATCAACCTCCTATTCTCCTGCAACCACTACTAGCAGTGAACAACAATGCAGAGGATCATGATATGATAGCAGAAGTTTGATGATGTAGAAGGCTCAAGGAAAATTATGGGTACTTTGACTATGTTAAGAACGAGCTAGGGGAGAGGACAACTAGTGATTGGACAATTCGAGCCATAATCAAAAACTTCATGGTTGCTAGGGACCAACTATAGCTCAGTTGGGGGGAATGATGGGCCTCCAAAAGGCCATTGTTTTAAGTTCTTTTTATCTTTTTTTCAAGAAGTTATCTTGCAAAAATAATCATGACTTTATGGTTTTAACAAGATGAACTTATGTTCTTATGTATATGTTATATATATGTTAAGACATGAAGTAGAAGTATGGATAGTTCAAATATGCTATATTTACTTGAATCTATGGACAAAAATGGTATAATGAAGTAATGTTGCATGTTGATAAATGTTTCCCCATTCATGTTATGTATTTGGTAATTTTCCTCCTATAACCATAGGATTTGCAAGAGTGGTAATTTGAACTTTGCACCTTGTCTCTAATGTTGATGATGAAATAAATATATGTATGTGGAAGTTGTGTGTGCATTGAATGTTTTATAGGTACTTGCCACATATATTCAAAGATCAACACCTTAGCACTAAAGTAAAAGCCAATCGAATTGCTAAACCATTGCAAGTGGAGAAAAGTCATTATATGCTTTCTGTTGGTGCAGGGCATGAATGTAGCTTCCACAACTTGCTACATTCTTGGAGGATTTATTCATGGTTAATGGTGATTTTGTTCCAAACTTTACGAGTCTGCAATTGATCCTCATTAATGGTGTGATTGTAGAGTTAGGAAGTAGTTGTCGTTTCCTTTGAATAACATCTGCCATAGCTTTGAGTGTATTTTCTGAAGAAGAATAGGATAAGTTTATTTTCATAGCAACAGAGTGTGATACTATTTTTAATCAAGTGTAATTATTTCACCATGAATGAATAGAATGAGCAGTTCAAGTTTATTTCTCTTATCTTGATTGTATTTTTTGTTGACTCATCCAAGGGGGTCCACTTGGTGAGTGAAATATTCTATTAGAATTGATTTCATTTCCTTATTTGTTTCCTTGCAAGGTAGAATTCTATTGTTCCTACAACCATTGATAACCAAATTAATGAACTGTTCTTGCAACATAGGTGCATAGATAAGTTTACTATTTACAACATTACTTTAAGCTTTGAGTTAAGTTGTTGTTTTAGCTTCTAGCATAAATTTCCTTGAACATTTCCTTCAATTTAGTTGTAATGACTTAAAGAAGAATTAAAGCATAAACTTTGCAGTCACCATCTCCAATTTACACTCCCAAGTTGATAAATTAAATGAAGGAAGTGTACTATTTTATGTAAAACACATAATGTTGTCTGACCATAGAATAATTGTGAAAGGATTTCCAATCCTTTGTTACAAAAGCATTAAGTTGACCAAACAATGAGAATTTAAGAACATGAAATGGGATGAGTATATCATTGACATTTATAAAGTTTAAGAATAAGTAGACAAGTTTTTAGTTGAAAAACTAGGGGTAAGTGTTACTGGAGGTTTCTTGTTTATGGCTAGAGCTAATTTGGAGTGGAGGAACATCATAATTGAGAAAGGCCTCAAGGAATGCACATAGTTACAAAAGGAAATGAGTTTGAAGGATTCTAGCTAGTGACATTAGATGTATTGATGCCAAGATTACTAAAAACATGAGTAAAGAAGATAAAAATTTAAAAGAAGTAAAATCGACCTTCTTATTAAGGATTGAGGCACTAGAGAAAGACAATGAGGTCTTTATTAATGACATGACCATACTTGCTAGAGCCTATTCAATGATGATTATCTATACGAACCATTTGGAATTGCAAGATGAGAGGCTAGAACATGTCACCTAGATCATGAAAATGTGGAAGCTACATCTTGAACAACTTGGAGTCCCTTAATAGAAAGAGTTGATCGATTTCCTAGTAGTGAACAAATCTTGGAAAGAGGTAGGTGGTGGTATTCATATTATAAACTAGGAGATGAATTTTGATGCTAGTAATATAGCTAGCAATTAGTTATTAATCTGGGGGCCACGAGTCGATAGTTACTTTGTTTTCCTTTTCAGTAATTTCAAAAATACTTTGTTTTAATTTGATAGCTGATAACTCCCTAAGAAGTTAGTTTTAAAACTGATTAAGGAGCCCTGCATGACTATATATTTTGTTTTATGCAATCTTTGAAGGGTTGTCTCTTTGAACAATTTGCTTATTGATAGATATTTTGGATATTACTGATAAATGTCTTTGGTGACTACTCTCAGAAGTTAATGAAAAATAGTGATTAATCATCTGGTTGTTCTCATATCATCCATTTATGAGAGATCTTCAGTTTAAGGAACTCATTTTTTGTGAGTTTTTCTAGTATATAAAAGATAGTAGCTAACATAAGGAAAAACTATTCACTAATAGTTTTTGGTGACTCTGCTAGGGAGGGCCTAACAATCTAGTTGAAAAAGTAAAAAATTCTTTTATAAAGTGGTCCTATCTCATCAAGACATATTTCCTGTCCTCCAACCAAGCTTAGGTTTTGAAAATACCCAAGAAGAGATCATTTTTTATTTAAACAGCTTGGCTTGCAATACAAAAACTAGTATAGAGCAATACTTGTAGGTTAGTTAGGTTCTTGAAGACAAGGAAAATTGTGTAGAAATAGTAAGAGGAGTGCATGTCACTTAAGAAGCAATAGTGGTAGAAAGATTGGCTCAATTGACACAGGCAATAGGGTGAATAACTAGGGCTAGAGGCTCACGCAGCTATCCAAACCACCCTGCAAGAGTTAACACAATAGAAGCAAACACAAGTGGACAACAACAAAAGGAGGAGAAGATATAAATACTTTTATTTATTCATCAAAATATCTTCATACATGCCCAGCTATGAGGCCTTCTAGGTTACGACCAAATACATTTAGTTATAAAGATCCAACAACAAATTTGCACTTTCAGTTCTGCTCCTTAATCTGCTCTCTCCAAACTTTTCCTTCTCCAAAAACTTACTTAGCTCTAAGCCTAAACTCTCTATTTATACTTGCCAAAATGACTTACAGAACATTCTAGAACATTACATAAGAGGAAGGCCGACCCAACAATGGTCTGGACTCATCCCAAGAAAAGATCTTAACATAAATGTCGTGAATGAAATAAATCTTGCAAGTTGGCTCACAAAATCACATCCAAATATTGACACTCGACATACATTGGGTAACTCAACACATGAAGAATCAGTCGACATCCACTGGGTAACTCAGCACATGAAGAATCACTCGGCATCCACCAAGTAACTCGGCACATGAAGAAATGCTACAATAACTCAGCACATGAATTAATGCTATAGTAACTCGACACATGAAGAGTGCTGCAAGAACTCGGCACATGAAGAGTGCTACAAGAACTCGACACATGAAGAGTGCTATAGTAACTCAGCACATGAAGAGTGCTATAGTAACTTGGCACATGAAGAGTGCTACAGTAACACAACACATGAAGAGTGCTACAGTAACTTGGCACCAACTGCAAAATGAGCAAAAATGAGCAGGATAACAAGGCAACCCAGGATGCTCCTGCATCGGACAACCGGGGGTTGGAAGAAATGATTCTCCTAAATCATTGAGATGTCCCAACCTGAGCTGAATCCAACTCAAACTAAGAAATCCATGAAGCATCTTCAATAGGTCTATTCTTCCACTTCACCAAATATTCATAGTAATCTTTTCCTCTTGTACTCTTGCCAACTCTCTGATCCAATATCTATTCAACTTCCTTAATTTGTTTCTTCAGATAATCATCTGGTGTAACAACTTCATCCTCTGACTCATGATACTTATACAAACTAGCAATATTAAATATAGGAGATATATCCATGTCATCAGGTAACTCAACTTCATAAGCATTACCACTGTCAAACTTCTTCAGGATCTTACAAGGTCCAATTTTCTTCATCTTCACCTTATTGTATGTTCCAACTGGGAATCTTCCTTTCTTTAGATGAACCATCACCTCATCACCAACTTGAAAATCATGGTGTCTTCTACACTGATCAGCATTCTCCTTATACTTCTGATTGCTTTGTTCCAACCTCAACTTCACTTCTTTATGCAAGGACTCCATAAAATAAGAAAATTCTTCTCCTACAACACTTTTCTTTTCTTCACTAGCAACATCTCTCAAATCTAATATACCTCTAGGATACATTCCAGTAATAATCTCAAAAGGTGTCTTCACTGTACTTCTATTCACAGAATTATTATATGCAAATTTAGCTTGTGCCAATACCATCTCCCAATTACTTGGCTTATTCCCAACTAAACATCTCAGCAAATTTCTCAAGCTTCTATTCACAACCCTTGTCTGTCCATCTGTTTGTGGATGGAATGTAGAACTAAACTTCAATTTAGTACCCATCTTCTTCCACAAAGTCTTCCAGAAATAACCAACAAACTTACTCTCTCTATTTGAAATAATGCTTCTTGATAATCCATGCAATCTCACAATCTCTTTAAAGAAAAGTTCAACAACATGCTCGACATCTGATGTCTTCTTACATGGTATAAAATGAGCCATCTTAGAAAATCTATGCACTACAACAAATATGGAATCATACCCTTTCACTATTTTAGGCAATCTAAGAACAAAATCCATACTGATGTCAGTCCAAGGTTTCTTAGGAACAGTAATAGGTGTATAAAAACCATTATTTTGACTCACTCCCTTTGCAACTTGACAAACTCCACAACTCTTTACAAATTTCTGAACATCCTTATACATTTGTGGCCAATAATATTTCTCTTTCAGTAAACTCAATGTCTTATCAATTCCAAATGTCCAGCTAATCCACCACTATGCTTTTCCTTAATCAAATTCAACCTCATAGGACTTCTAAGAATACACAATTGAATACCTTTGAACAACATACCTTCTTGAATGAAATACTCATCATACTTACTTATGTGATTTGTCAGATTTGGTGCTTTGCACTCTCTCCACACCTCAGAAAAATCAGGATCAGCATCATATAACTCTTTCATCTCATCAAAACCAAGAACTTCAACCTTCATTTCAGTCAACAAAGAACGTCTTCTACTCAATGCATCAACAACTTTGTTAGTAACTCCACTTTTATGCTTGATCACAAATGTAAAACTCTGCAAATACTCAACCCACTTCATATGTCTTTGATTCAATTTATGTTGACTTCCCAAGTATTGTAAAGCTTTATGATCAGTATACAACAAAAACTCCTTAGGAATCAAATAATGTCTCCATTTCTTCAATGCTTGAACAATGGCATTAAATTCTTGATCATACATAGAATATTTCCTTTTAGCATCATTCAACTTTTAACTAAAGAAAGGAACATCCTTACCTTCTTAACTTAGTACAGCTCCTATTGCATTACCACTTGCATCACATTCAACTTGAAATACTTTGTTGAAATCAGGTAAAGCCAATACAGGTAATTCAACAACCTTTTGTTTCAAAGTCTCAAAACTCTTATCAGCTCCATGTGTCCACTTGAATTCCTTTTTATCTCCCCTCATTGTTTTAGTCATAGCATTACAAACAACATTGAAATTATTTATAAACTTTCTGTAAAAACTAGCCAAACCATGAAATGATCCTACCTCACTCACATTCTCAGGTGTAGGCCATTCCAAAATTGCTTTAACTTCCTTAGGATCCATCTTCAAACCATTAGCTAAAATCACAAATCCCAAATACACAATCTCCTCTTGCATAAAAGAACACTTTTTCAGATTGATCAACAACTTTTCCTCTTTTAACCTTTGCAATACTTGCCTAATATGCTCAAGATGTTATTCCTTAGTCTTGTTGAATATCAGAATATCATCCAAATAAACAATCAAAAACTTACCCAAGAATCTTTTCAGAACTTCATTCATCAACCTCATGAAAGTACTAGGTGCATTAGTCAAACCAAAAGGCATAACCAACCATTCATACAAACCATCTTTTGTCTTGAAAGAAGTCTTCCATTCATCACCTTCTTTGATTATGATATGATGATATCCACTCTTCAAATCAATCTTGGTAAAATACTTTGCTCTACTCAAACAATCCATTATGTCATCCATCCTTGGCATAGGAAACCTGTATTTCACTGTTATCTTGTTAATGACTCTGGAATTAGTACACATTCTCCATTCTCCATTCTTTTTAGGTGCTAATATAGTAGGTACAACACATGGACTCAAGCTTTCTTTGATTAGACCTTTCTGCAACAATTCATGCACTTGTCTGTTAAGTTCTTCATTCTCTACAGGTGTCAATCTATATGGTGCTTTGTTTGGAAAACTAGCTCTAGGGATTAGATCCATACAATGAATTATACTTCTTACTCGAGGTAAACCATCAGGAATATCTTTAGCAATAATGCCTTTATACTCATTCAACAACTCTGCAATTTTTGCTGGCACTTGGTCAATACTACCATCTGTCACTTGATCACCACTGACTAGCACTCGGTTAACATTGTTTTCTAGCACTCGGTCTCCATTGAAAAAACTCAATTTTCTTGGAATTATAGCAAAAAAAACCTAATTCTTCTTCACTTCCTTTTCAAATTGTTTCCCATTAACCATGCAAGTTTTTATAGCAGTATAATTAACCTCATCTGGAACTTCAATCAAAGGCAACAATGTTTGTTTCTTCCCATTTACCCAAAGAGTATATTGATTTAATCTTCCATCATGTACAACATATCTATCATATTGCCAAGGTCTACGCAACAAAATATGACAACAATCGATGGGCATAATATCACACAAAACTTTATCAACATAATGTCCAATTTTGAATTTCACAAGGCATTGTTCACCTACCAATATCTTATGCTCATCTTTGATCCATGAAACATGATAAGGTTTGGGATATTTCAGCCTGTCCAATTGCAACTTTGTAACTTGCTCTTCTGATGGTAGATTTGTAGAACTTCCATTGTCAATGATCACTTTACAACATTTTCTAGCCATCTTACATCTTGTCTTGAAAAGACTTCTCCTTAAAACAAGTTCCTCATCACCTCCCTTATTACATAAGATTCTTCTCACAATCAAATTTTCTCCAGCCTCAAGTCCACTTGGTGAACCCTCATCATCTTCTTGAATCACAACATTTCTGTTACCTTGTCTACTTTTAGAGGATCTACATTCAAAAGATCTATGTCCGTCTTTACCACATTTAAAACAATTACCATGAAATCCACCTCTAAAATAAGAATTACCTCTTCCTCGGTAAGAATTAGTGCCTCCTTGATAAGAATTACCACTTTTCCATTCTGTCTTGCCTTTGTCATCATTCTTCCATTCAGATTTTCCTTTATCTTGTATAGAATTGTCAAATCTACCACTTTCTCCATAAGATCTACCTCTTCCTCTCTAGAATCTACCTCCTCTACCTCTCTATCTTTGTTCATGCTTCTTTGTCAAGATCTCCTCAGCTTTCAAGGTATACTGGTATGCTTCTTCTACACTTTCCAACTTCACAAAACTTATTTCATCTTGTATTCTAGATCTCAATCCATTAATGTACCTTGCAATTTTCTCAACATCATCATCCACCTGTCCAGATCTGATGTCCAATCTATAGAATTCCTCAATATACTCTTTCACAGTCATGTCCTTTTGTTTCAAATTTTGCATCTTTCTCAACAAACTAACTTGGTAATCAGTAGGAAGGAATTTGTTCTTTACCTTGTTCACCATCTTTGGCCAAGTTTTGATCGTTTCCTTTCCTTTCCTTTGTCTATCAATTTGCAAGTGCTCCCACCATAGTGATGCATGACCTTTCAACCTAGTGACTACAATCTTCACCTTCCTATTATCAAGAGTGTTTTCATACTCAAAGAACTTCTCCATATCAGAGATCCAATCTAGTGCAACATTGGTATCCAATTTTCCATCATAAGGAACAACTTCTACAGTTGGTTTTGAATTTGCTCTAGCCAATACTCTCAACAATCTTGCTTCATCTTGGTCTTCTTCAAGTTCTAGATTATGGTTTGGTGCTACTGCTTCATCATCACTTACATCATCAAGATGTGCTCCTCTCCTCTGTCTGTCTCCACAACATCTAATCTAGCTACAATTTGTCTCAACTAATCCAATATAGCATTATCAACATTATTTCCTCTACCACGAACCATATTTACAAATTAGGTTCTTGCAAGATCGTAACCCTCTGCAAGTTATAGGTCAAATCTACAGATCTGCCACCCTACAACCAAATCCAAATTAGGGTTCTAATGATCCAATATCCACAAGGATGAACCTCAAGCTTTGATACCAAATTGATGTAGGAAATAGGGTGAATAACTAGGGACAGAGGCTCACCCATCTATCCAAACCACTCTGCAAGATTTAACACAACAAAAGAAAACACAAGTGGACAGCAACCAAAGGAGGAGAAGGCAAAAATACTTTTATTGATTCATCAAAATATCTTCATACATGCCTAGCTATGAGGCCTTCTGGGTTACAACCAAATACATTTAGTTATAAAGATCCAACAAAAAATTTGCACTTTTAGTTCTGCTCCTTAATCTGCTCTCTCCAAACTTTTCCTTCTCCAAAAACTTACTTATCTCTAAGCCTAAAATCTCTATTTATACTTGCCAAAATGACTTACAGAACATTCTAGAACATTACATAAGAGGAAGGCCGACCCAACAATGGTTTGGACTCATCCCAAGAAAAGATCTTAACATAAATGTCACAAATGAAATAAATCTCACAAGTCGGCTCGCAAAATCACATCCAAATACTAACATTATGCATACACTGGGTAACTTGACACATGAAGAATCACTTGGCATCCACTGGGTAACTTGGTACATGAAGAAATGCTATATTAACTTGGCACATGAAGGAATGCAGTAACTCGGCACATGAAGAGTGCTATAGGAACTCGGCACATGAAGAGTGCTACAGTAACTCGACACCAACTACAAAATAAGAAAAAATGAGCAAGATAACAAGGCAACCTAGGATGCTCCTGTATCATCAATAGCCTAAAGAAAATAGCTCTAGTTCAAAAATAAAACTCTTGAACTTTAATTTAGTAGGTTGGCTAGCAATAAGTATACCCATAGTGATAGATATAAGGATTTTGTGGATGAATCATACGAGTTCGTGAAATTGCAATTTTTTTCTCCTGATCTCACTTACAAAAGAAAAAAGATAACGAAGGGTAGAAGTAGACCACATTCTCCTAAAAGACCCACACTAGTTACTACAACCCTAAAAGTCCTAGTTCTACCTAAAACCCTAATCCCAATACATTTCAATGCACAACCAATCAATTTCATACTAGCAAACATGACTGCAAATCCTTGGGGTGCCCAAGTTGAACCCCTTTCCCTAGGAACTATTCCAAACCCTCTTCCGAAAGGATCCATGAATATCCTTCCCAAGTTCAATGGTGATGGGAAGAAATCAATAGATGAACACCTAAATGCATTCAACACTGCTTGTAGAATTCTCGTTGTTCCAATTGAAAATGTAGTAGTTAGGTCATTTGTCCAAAATTCAATCAAAGTTGTTGCAGATTGGTTTCATCATCTCCCTAATGGAGCCATTATTGATTGGGCCTCTATAGGAATAATTTTAAGGTAAGATTCAGAGTTGTTGATGATGAACATACCTTGCTATTACAATTGTCACAACTCAAGAAATAAGTCCACGAACCCATGTGTGATTTTGTAGCAAAATTTAATAGAATTTTACACAAAATCCTTGCCATGAAAAGGCCAAATGCAAAAAAAGAGAAAATTTTCTTTGTTAATGCCATGCCACCTGATATAAGCTTCCATTTGAGGTGTGACAGGGTAGCAGATTGTGATGCAACACAAAGATTGGTTACTAATTTAGAAGATGATTTTATTATCATGGGTAAATGGAGGCAAGACATATAGATGCCTAATTCACAAGAAACCACTTCTAGTTTGACATATCCTTTAGTTCAAAGATTGTGGAATGATGTCTTAGAGATGAAAAGGATTTTTTTTGGAACAAGTGCACCCTATCATGAAATTTCAAGGAATTTTTAGAATCTAGGGGTAGTAGGAAAGTAGCCAAACATCCTACCAAATAACCAAAAATTGAGAATTGAAGGCCCCTCAGCTAAGAGAACAATTATGTGCATCTTCCATGTAATAGATGAACATGACAGACTTTCTTGTCCTGAGATGATACATTATCAAGAATCGCAAGCTAATAAGGATACTATTGAAGAGTACCCATTGATGAAGAGGCTTTAAGAGGACCTCATGACTTTGTAAGTTATTTCCTTGAATATGAGTCTAACTCAAAATGAGGTGGCAACATTTTTACTACTCTTGAAGATCCTTCATGTATGGTGCTTACAAGGAGTAATTACAATGACAAGTCTCCCATTGTTCAATCCTCTCCCAAACCTAAAAGCAAGTGGCAAGATCAAATGGGACAACACATAGAGGATCCCAAAGTTCAAAAGAACCCATTCAGTAGATAAAAGTCTAAAGAAGCTTGGACTTGAATCCACATTTGACATTGTTGAACTTTGTAAGTCTACAAGAATCCAAATTTCTCCTTTCAATTATTTGAAATCTAATCCCAATGAATTAGATAAGTTGTTTGAGTATGCTAAAGTTTCTATTTCCTCTTGTTCAATTCAATAGAACAATTCATTGGTAACCATCAGAGCACTCGTTGAATCCATAGAAGAACCTAAAATTGATAAATATCCTATCCATGCTGAAACCACTCAAACTCACTCAATCATTGAAAACCTAACCTATTTTATGTATCCCTATTCATCTATGGTCATAGGTTGAGTAATTGCATTATTGACTTTGGATCCTCTACTAAAATCATGCCAATTATAGTAGCCTATAATGTCCCCAATTAGGACATTAGTTTATAATTCAAGTTTCTCTGGAATCAATTTTTTATATACCTTTCCTTTGATATTTTTTTGTATATATCTCTTGATGATATCCAAATGTTAATATTCTCTATGTATATTCATTCTTAAAGTAACATCCTTTCACAAATAATATTAATTATATATATTAATAATTATATATGATATTACTAATTATTTATATATTATATAAATTATATTTCTTATTATTAATATTATTAAGACTATTATAATATTATTACATAATATATTATTAATTTTAATATTATTTTTAATAGTACTATTATGCAATATTTTAGTATGATTACAATAAATTATAACTATATCATTATTAGATATATCTAAGATTATTGTATTAGTAAATATATATTATCGAATTATTATATTAATAAATAATGATATATTATTATACATATTTTACATTTAAATATATCAAATAATATATTTTAAAGATATTTAATATTATTTATCTATTTATTATAAATAATATTTTTATTTTAAAATAGATGATAATAATTATATAATTTCAATAATCTAACATTGATAATTAATCATTATTTCCTATTAAAACCTATTTTGAAATTTGGGACATGTTGCCCCACTTTTGGTTCTCTAATTGATTAGCAAAAGTGAATACTCATGTTTTAATGAGAGGAGTGAATTCCTAGTTTTGTATTGAGTCTAGGTCTTGTGTGCATAAAAGTATCACACTTTTATAAACCATTATCCTTGAGTGAACCCATAGAAGAGGGAGTCTTAAGAGCCATCTTATAGCTCTCTATCTATGACATGCAAAGGCTATGAGATGGTGGCTCTCAAATAAACCAAACTATGCAACCCTTGCAAGGTACACCATAGAACAGGAGATTAAACGAGTAGAGGCAAGAGCACCAATATCCAAGAATCTAGAATAAAATGCAATGCAAATGCAAGCTATTCTAAATGAAATGCAAGCTAACAAAGAGAACTAAGCTAAGAATAAATGAAACTAAGCGAAAAAGTATGCCATAATGTAAGTAGAATGAGAGCTAAGCTAAAATGCAATAATGCAAGAATGCTCCAAGTCTCCAAAATCACCAAGAAAATCTACAACATAACAATAGCATGAGAGACTAAGATTTTTTGAATGAGGAGAGAGCCCTCCGTTTTAAAGAAAAATGAATGGTAGAGATTAAGAAGCAAAAAAGGAATAATCAAGAGAGGAGAATACATCTTGAGTGATCCATGTGCACAAGCATCTCAACCAATCATAATTAATGTTTAACTTTTTAGAAGGTTTGAGATGTGTGGAGGATAATTAAAGTTATTTTAAAAATAAAAGAATCCTCTCACATAGGAAATTGTGCATTCATGTGTAGACCAAAATGCCTTTTCTTTTATTTCTAAAATAGGAATAATACTTTATGGATGCACACTTAGGATGAGAGATGAATGGGTAATTTTATTTAATTAAAAGGGGGACATGTTCTTTTAATTAACTATGAACTTGGGATAAAGTGGTCATACCATAGGTTATAATCAAATAAATATATTTTGAGGATTTGATAAAAAATAACCATTAGATAAAGTATGGAAAAATGCTAGAAAGGGAGCTCATAGTCTAGATGACCATTTTTATGAGATTACATTTGCTCCTCTTTGACTAATGTTTGATCAATCTAGGAACACATTATGTCTAAGAATAAAGAAGCCAAGATGATGGAGAGATCTGATTATGAAGAACAAAGCAAAGAGAGATAGCAAATCTGAATGTACAGTCTAGTAGTAGTAGTATTGAACACTAGCATAGAATAGATATCAGAACTCAAGAAGAGTACTAACACCAAGAAAAGTAGATAGATCAAGAGAAAATAGATAGTTTTAGTAGAAAACAATTTTCAACAATGATAGAATATTCATGTCCCCTCGAGATCAAAATCAAAATGAGATAGAGGAGATGCAGAAATAAGCTATATTTGATCAAATCAGAACAAAGAAAAGTTCATGATGATAGATAAGAGATTAAGACCAAAGAGTGACCACCAAGCAATGAAGATATGCCCCAATTTGACTAACTTTGACCAAGAAAGATAAAACATAAGAATTAGGTCAAATAAAGTAGAAAGATGAAATGAAATGAAATAGAAATGAAAGTGAATAGTGGAAGAGAGTAGAAATGATGAAGTAATGAAGAAATGATGATTTCCCTAACAAGATTCAAAGATTAAACCTCAATAGGTCAGCCAACTACATAAGAAGGAAGAAATTTTGAGTAGCAAGATGAACCCAAATCTAGATTTTGATCTCAAAAATGGATCTAGGATGTCGAGATTAGCAAAGATAGGTCAAAAGCATAGATGAGATGGTAAGATAGAAAAGAAGAGAGAAATAGGAAAGAAGAGATAAGATAAGATTGAGAAGATGCAAGAGAAGGATGAATGCAGTTAGTTGACAAGTCCATGAAAGATAAAGAATAGAGCTCTCTCAACATGCAAAATGCAAAGCTAAGCTAGAATGAACCCTAGAATGCAAGCTAGTATGAAAAGGTGCAATTTCAAGGGTTACATAAGTAGGTCCTAGTTTTTATCATCGAGCCTTATTAGAGACATCATAAGATCATACAACCATCACTGGTAAAATTATGAGGATATGAATATGATGTATATCAGATAGGTATGTGGTAATCCAACCTATACATCAAAGACATATAGTTCAAGGTGACTATGCAGTTAGATTCCCTAAGTTTAGTATAGAAAGATTACACTTGTATCAAGGCATAACCGCCAAGATAAGTCCTACATGTGGTCTTGTGAAAAAATAGTCAAGTATGATACATTTGCAAGCCAAAGTGTTAAGTAGGAAAAACATGAATGCTCAAAAAATTGTATACTAACAAAGTATACCCACAAGCAGAAATCAAGAAAACATGCCCCATGCCCCCAGTCTTCTAGTCAATGACATCCTTGAAAGACTATTAGGGAGGAAACATATAGAAAAGAAATCAACATATACATCACACAAAGGAAATAAAGATCAACATAGTTTAGTCGTTTAAGTTTTTAAGTGTATGTGTGTGAGTCACTTGGCCATTTCTTCAAGACTTAAATTTGATACTGAGAAATATTACAACATCGAAGACTTATGTAAACTATCTGCAAAGTGTTAGAAACACTTGATGTCAAGTTGGGGGAGTAGTGTTGAGAAACACTATTTTGTTAGTTTCCAAAGAAACCCTAATGTACAAGGAAAGCCTCAATAGCCTAAGTAGTTGTGCTCTTGAGACAAGGACAAGAAAAAATCCCAAGCTAGGAAATGTGTTGTGAAGTGGGTGATTGAGACTAATAGACATAGGTGCAAGGATCTCAAGTAGTGCCTTTTTCTAGGTTTTCACCACTTGGAGATTTTTTTAGGACTTTTTTCAATTTTTTTTTTTTGTTTTTTTGTATTTTTGTATTTTTTTGGTGATGCATCAAAGTGCCCATTGCTAGGTTTCCACTAAGATGATCATTTTTTTAGGACATTTTTTTGATTTTTAGGATTTTTTCAGCATGATATATGAATTTTTTATTTTTTGGATTTTTGGAATGACTTAGAGATTACTATTTCTCAAGCAAGATCACATAATTTTTCCCAATGTATAGCAAAGTGTAAGATGCGATAGAGTAGCAAGTAAGTCGATAAGTAGAGATGGATAAGAAAGGAGTATAAAGCGAGTGAAAGTGAACCTCAAGGACTAACTCCTCAAGAGTACCCAAGCTAGGAACAGATAGTCATATAAAGTAGGTTCTAGAAAGAAATGGAAACAATGAGCAAGATAGGGTATATGATAAGCAGTGAATCTATAGGAAAGATAAGTCATGATAAGTGAAGACCATAGAAAGGTATGCTTAAAGATGCTGATAGGGCGATGAAAGAGAAATAGTAGTAGGAAGAGTATATGGAGGATAAGAGTTCATGTATAGAAAGTAAGTGTAAGCTTTAGAGGATTTCATGAAGGTAGCTAAAATATTGGACAAGATCAACATTAACACACACCTTTGAAGGGTGTTGGAATGATGGAGGAATCATGGATGAAATAGCTTGAGGTTTAGATGTATGGGGAAGTAGGAGAATTTGAGAAGAAGATGGAATGGAAACCTTTGGAAGCTTTTGAGGTAGATTTTTAAAAGAAAATGGAGTGGAAGCCTTTGGAAGCTTTAATGTCAATTTTGAAGTATTTTCAAAATTCAAGTCTTTCAAAAGAGACTTGGGAATCCATATAGCTTTAGATTTTCCTTTAGATATTTTGGAGCATATTTATTCAATAATGGGATTAGGAACCCATATTTTCTTTGATTTAGCTCTCTTAATAGTGGACCTTTGTGGTCTCTTTTGCGCATTTTCCTTCTTAGCATTCACATGTCATTTATATGGGACATAGTGATCTTTATTTTTCAATGGATTCTTATGTTTATTCTCACTTCCAAAAGACTTGGGATTTGTGGATGAATAAGGCTGATATGACTAGTTTAGATGGATAGATGGGTGAAAAGTCATCAAGGATGAGTGTCTTTGTTGATTTTGAGGTATGATGGGAGAGCTAGGAGTGGAAAATGTAGGAGATGAAGGAACATAAGGTCCCAATATAGATGGAAGTTTTGAAGGCTTTAGCTTTGATGGATAAGGACCAAGGATAGACTTTGGATATGTAAATGGATAGTCGAAATGGATATCAACATCTTTAGAGTGAGCAACATAGTCAATCCATCAATAGACTCATGAGTAGATTTAATAGGAACAACATTTTTAATAGGAGCACTTGAAGCTTGAGCACAATTTTGAAGTGGATATGGAGAAGTAGAACATGAGGGGACATTTTGATCTTGACAAGTAGCTTTGGATAGCATAGCAAGAGAAATTTTCTCATAATTTTTAGTAAGCTCAAGGGAGATAATGGAAGTGGTATCTTCATCATACTCGGGGGATAGAAAAGACATAGGATATGGAGGGGTGAAATTTTGAAGGAGATGAAAGGGTTCTTGATCTTGATCTTTCTTGACGTTTATAGATTTTTCTTTTTGATAGTCCTCTTTACATGGAGCCACTTCTAAGGACAAGGGAGAATGAAGAGTGAATGGAGTAGAGCTTGGAGTAGGCGTAGTAGTGCATGAAGGTTGAGGATCTTTAGGCTTAGTAGCATGGAAAAGGTTTGCAACCAAGTGAAGGTTAACTTGAGTTTCTTTTAGAGGTAGCCCTTGAGGGTACAAATAGTCAATGTGGAAAGCATTAGGTTTATTTTTTGATAAAGGCATGTTGGAAAGCTTTGAAGTGTTGGGAGAGTACATGAGTGTTGGAAGAAGTGGAAGATGTGATGAATCCACTACTAGATATAGGGTCATCAACATAATCTTGCTCAAGAGAAGTATCTTCACCACATGAGTCACTAGAGGTTCCAAGATCAATAATCTCATCATCAATGAGACTTTGTACTTTATGTTTCAGCTCTATACAATCAGAAGTAGCATAGTCATTAGGTCAATAATAAGCACAATAATCATCCAAGAAAGGATTTTCGTAGGAGCTAGACATAGGCAATGTGATGAGCTTGGTGCTAAGAAGTGTTCTCAAAATGTCATCATAAAAATTTTCTATGGGAGTAAAAGTTCTGTCAAAAACATGTCTAGAATCATTTTGTTATTTCCAAGTTGCCATGTCTTCATCATATTGGTCAAAGATAGGATTTTTGTGAAATTTTGGCATATGTTCCAAGGATGTATCATTTTCTAGCTCTCTAAAATGGCCTTTAGATCTAGTAGGTGAAGACAATTGATGTCTTGAAGTAGAGCATGTAGACCTAGAAGAAGAGGATGAGCTTAAAGAGGGTGACTTGTGTACATATAAAGAACTACAAATATAATCATCTGATGATTTTGTTTGTTCCTTGACCATTTTCTCAAATCTAGCATATGTTTTTATCATGCCCTTAGTGAGACTAGTGTAAGCAGGGTTAGGGGTCTCTTCAAGTCTATTGTATTGAGTGCATAGGGTTTGTAATTCCCTAAAGAAATCAACCAACTCAAGATCATCTAGAATTTGTTGAAATTTGATAGTACAAGATTTAGATCCCATAGTTGTAGATGAAAATCCAAGCATGAAAGAGACTAGAAGATAACTTGATGTTCAAACTATAGGAGGTAGAGTGTTCACTTGCCAAATAGAGGGTAGCAATGAGAAAATGACTTGTCAAACAACATGTCTATGTGGAAAATCTATGTTCCATTTGTGATTATGACTTCAGAAAATGTTTCAAATTTGTCATGGTTCTCATAATCATCCCCAATAGAAAACTCAAAACTAACTTCTCCTCAACGGGTTTTCTACTCATGAAGTTGGTTTTTCAAAAAGGCAATTTAGAATGAAAAGGAATGATAAGTGGTCTTTGACAAGGTCTTCACACATCAGTTAAACATTTTTGATTCCAAGAGGGGAAATTGTCTAAAGTTCAACTAAGAAAGGAAACGTTGGCGTAGAATCATAAAATGTCTTCTCCTCGATGGGTTTTCAACCCATGAAGACAATTTCCCAAATTCTAGAGAAAATCAAGATAATGATTAGGTTAGATTCATAATTTTTGTGTAGAATATCTTAGAATGATAATGAAGAGAACCTAGCAATTATTGGGAAGAGATAATGATCATGATTTGAATTAGTGGACATCCTCCTAGCAGACATTCTCCTACAAAGTACTCTAATGGTAAGTTCCCAAACTTAAAGGAAAATAAGAAAGTAAGTTATTGAGATATAGAAAGTTACCGTTGAACCCAATAGAATAGTAAAAAGACCCCTAGATGCCCACTAAGCCCTCATATTTACTATTTCAATGGGTATCTCCTTCAGTTCATTCATGTGGCTTGAATTTTGAAGATCAACAAATGAATCAAGGCTCCCATGTATATGGAAACATCAATAGTTGAAAAAACTACTGCTCTTTCTTTGAATTTCTATTCTATTAATGTGCATAACTTTTGAAAAAGCCATTAATTGTTGCATTAACAATTCCTTTTACATTTTCAATTCAAATCCCACTCTCAAAGTCATGGCAACTAGGTTTGCAGGTTATGACAGGTTGACTGGAACCAAATCCCAATTGCAAAGTTTTGCAAACACCTCTCTTCATTTCTACGACATGGAGGATTTTTAAAAGAGAGTTAAGTCTAAGTGGATTCACCCCCTCACTAAGAAACTCTGAGGATGTGGGTTGGACAAGGTAGCTAGTTTTTTGGTTGTAGTTCAGGCCCAAGAGTTAATCTATGAATGTATACATATTACAACCTAAAGACAAGGTAGATTGTGCTAGTTGATGATACAGTGCTGATTTCAATTAATAGGCAAATTGTGGTGACTTGCCTTTGAGTATTGGGAAGAATTCTCAAACTTGATCTTTGGAGGAGTAGTTTCTAAATTCTCTGCAAAGAAGATGATATGGAGGAAAGGAATCCTGTAGACATGGTTCTAGAAACCATGGACTGCTAAGAGTAAGGTTCCTAAGACCTTGTTTGGGACCAACCTCAAACTAGAGATTATTGATATTCTGGTCCTCCTACATAGGTTGAAAGGTGGGGTAGAAGCTTTGAATTTCATTGAGTAATATTTCTTTTTCGTACAAGTCATTTTCTTTAACACCCAATATATTGATTGGGCCCACGAGGTAAGCAAAAATCTGTCCAATGCTCTCCATGGTGCAAAATTTTATGATACATTCTATATGTCCTCTTTCCTAATCTATATGTTGGCCTCATTGCAACTATGGCCAGACCTCCCAAGAGTGGAGAATTTTCTCGATGATGTGAAATCTTATGAGTTTTATCCATGGTTATAGTTGGAAAAATAACTATGTAGAGTATGTGAATGTTAATGATGCATTTACTACAAGGATTTGTAGGGAATTATAGGGATGTAAAGAAAGGAGATTCAGTCCCAAAGATATGGCATCCATCAGTTAATTTGGGAGTTATTTCATCCAATTCTCATCTTTTTCTTATTTGCATCTTGCAACTTTCGATGGTTTCCCCTTGAAGCTACCAAGATATCCCAGTGACATGCTCATGCTAATTAAGATTGTGTGGCAGGCTATTCAAGTGAATGTGTTGAGTGGGAGCTTAAAGAAGAAAGGGTATGAATTTCCCATGAAGGTAGGGGATTTTAGCTATGACACCCGTTTTGATGCCAAGAACATGTTGAAGGTGTTCGAGATGAAGTATAAGTTGGACATGTACGAAGTTCTAAGACCCATGTTTGACATGAATGGGTATGCAAGGGATGTTTTGCAAATTTAAAGTGTAATTAAGCATATTACCACTATTGAGGATTATTAGGCCAATTATAGGAATGAGTTTGAGGGCTGTTATTGAGTCTTCGCCAGACTAACAGTTGATCATGTGAGAATGTACAAGGTCAAAATTGATGTAGGAGTAGAGGATGATGGGCAAAACATGTATAGAAACACTTACTTGACCAAGCTTAGAGGTACTCCAATAATCTTGGAACCTTATGAAGACACAAGGGAAGAGCTAGATATAATGATGGGTTGAATCTACAAGAGGACTATAAAATGGGTCAAATGAACCATAGCTCAAAGTGGTCAGAGCAAAGGCACATTTGCTTAAGAATCCCCAAAAGTTGCAACAACTTCTTCTTCTTCCCAAGGTGGTACATTAGCTACAACCTTATCTATTACCCAAGGACCAACACAACCATCAAGTGGAGGTGATTAACCTCTCGACAAGAGAATTCCCCTTGCCAAAACTTGTCTAGATGACTCTCTGATTGTAAGTGGAACTCTAAGAAAAGAAGAAAGTAGAGGAACTAAAAGATGGTGCAATCATACTTTCTCTCTCACCCCATAGTAGTTTGATCTCATCTGTGAGCGTGACACTACTCCTTCCAAGTAGTCCCTAATTGCAAGTAGTGGATCTTGGAGATGGTGGAAGTAGTGAGAGTGAATCTACTAAGTCTGATGAAGCAACAAAGAAGACCATAGAAGAAGTGAAAGGCCTTGAATCTTCAAAGCTCATCTTACAGGCCTCAAAGAATCCTTTCTCTTCAACCATAAAAACACTAACCCCAGTCAAGAGAAAGATGTTTAGTATAGACACACTTGGGACTGCATCCAAGGTGATTGGCATAGAGTCATGGCTAGTGGACACCTTGGATAGAAAAAGGAAGAGGAAAGAGGAAGAAGTTTCTAATAAAGAGACTTTATCTCTAGCTATCCACTCTAGATCAACACTGAGTAAAGTAAAAAAGAAAAAGACCTTGTCAATTCTTGGACAAGATCCTGATACAGGGCATCTAACAATGGAAATTTCCAAACCCACTAAAGAGGGAAGAATCAAAGATATGTCTGCAGATGATTTTGCCTTGCATTCTATGGATCTCAAGGAAGTCAGACATGATACCAAGGTTGGCCTATGGAAGTCAACAAGTGATATGATAGAGGAACAAATTGAAAGGCTTAAATTATAAAAGATTAGAATCAAGGCATAAATTCATGAACTTAATGGCTTTATCAGGCAGTTAGTCACCCTGTTGGAAAGCATCTCCAGAATGTCAATTATTAGTTATCCTACTACTATTGATGTTTGAGCACTCATCTCCTAGCTATAAGAAGACCAAAATTTAGGCAGATTGGTAAAGAGTGGAATGGAAAACTCAAGTTATAAGGACTTGCAATTATAGAGTAGATTGGTAATGCAATATTGAGGCTCAAAATAAAAAAAGGACAATATTTCAGCCAATCGAGCCATCCTGGTAGTAGAGAAAGTTAAGAGTGAAGATTGTATTTCTTTACTAAATATTATTATCCATATGAAGGCTAAGGAAGTTGTGGAATTAAAGATTCTACCTAGGGGAGATGAACCTCTATTTGAGTGGCTCCAGAGCATGCAATTCAAGTTTGAAATGATCTTGGCAGTAGAGGAATAACTTAAAGAAACAAAAGCCAAAGTGAAAAAGATCAAGATAGAGACTATGAACTCTTAAGAGGTCCACATATAGATTTCCAAACTAGTGGACAAGGAAAGGGGATCATCGGAGTGGCTATCATGCAAAAGAACTTCTCTAGTTATATAGATGGCTTGACAAAGATAGCTTTTGATCATCAAATAGAGTTTCCAAGCTCCAAAAATTTGGTGAGTGTGTACATATTGCTATGGAGGAGATACAGGAGTAGTTAAATTCCATTAAAGATTTAGCCAGAGAGTATTCCAAGTGGATCTTGAGATACACTAATGTCCATGTTCATAGAAATGAAGAATTGATTCCAATCATTATTGCTGCTAAGGATTATAAGGCAAAGTTAGAAAAGTGAAAGAAGGCAAAGTGATTCATATCCCATCCTTTCATATTTTGATGTAACGATTGTAATGGATAAATTGGCTCCTTGCCATTTGTCAATTTTGAGGAGATGAACCAATTTGAGTCCCATTTTGTACCAATCATCTCATAATCCTATATGTATGAAATTGAAAGATTAATAAAAGGTCAGCTAATTTTTGTGTGAAATACTAGATATTGTAGAGACAATTGAATGGTATTTTATGTCAATTATTTTTTGTTCCATTCTTTCTATGTTAGTTTTATGTTTTTCTCTTTCATTTGAATTGAATCAAGGAATGAACCAATTTTTATTTTGTTATTTTGAAATAGTAAATTGAAGATAATAGTATTGCTATCATAAGTTGAAGAGAAATCCCTTTTGATGCTTTCTTTCAAGTCAGTGTTTTCCATATCTAAAGTTAGTTTCTTGTTGATATCCGTTTAGTTTTAGATAGCATACATTGCCAAGTTGTTAAGCTTTGTGGGTTCATAAGATGTGTGATTCCATAGACTTAACTAATCTTAAAATTCTAACTCTTACCTAAGTTAGTTCTTGTTTAGGCCTAGCTTGGTTCACCTTGTTCTCGGGTTAAAAACACATCCCATTCTAGAATTAGAAGCAAACATAATTCATTGCAAATCACTAATACAATAGGAAGTTGTACCTAAGAATTCAGAGGGAAGTTATTCTTTAATAACAACTTTGCAACTATTGTAATCAGACGTTGTTCACAAATTTGGGCATTTAAGAGTTAAATCAAAAGAACAATCTGCTTACCAACATGACATCACATAGTCAGATTGACTATCTTAGTTGCTGACATCCAAACCAATTACAAGATGCTCCTGACCAATTTTTTTTGTAAATCTTTGGGTAGGGAGGTGAAATTAGATTGGTCTTAGGCTACTACACCCACTGGGAATAAAAAAAAGTTATCATGAAACCAAAGAACAAAGACAAGTACATAGTTTTTCCATCTAAAGATCCCAAGTCTCACATCTTGTATAATAAAACTGATTTTGCTAATTATCTTGTGTTGCCCGAAGAAGAAATTGTAGGATCATAAGGGTTTTTTAATAAAGAACTATGGACATTATAATTTGATGGAAACTACATTTCAGTTGGTTGTAGAGCGGGAGTAGTTTAGATCACACCTTTAGGCAAGATTATTCCAAAGGCCTTTAAGCTTAGTTTTGAGGACATGAACAATACTGTCGAATATGAGGATTTACTTCTAGGTATTGAGGGGGCTAAGACAAGAGGAGTCAAAATATTGAGAGCCAAAGGAGATGCTAAACTAGTTGACAAACAAGTTCGAGATATCCTTTCCATAAAAAACTCAAGGCTAAAAAAATACAAAAAACATTGTGTGGGACAAACTCAAAGGTTTTGAAGCCTTTTTTATAGAGTCCATGCCTAGGGAATATAATGATAGAGTAGATGCTTTAGCTGGTTCATCTTCCATTATGATTCCACATCTCTAATTTTGTAATGATGTATACACCATTGAACTAATTAATTTCCCTAGCGTACCAGATAATGCAACCTCTTGGCAAGTTTTTGATGATAATGCACATATTAATGCATTTCTTCAAAAGGTAGGACAATTTCAAACTCTTCATCTTGAAGGTTCAAGCTTAGAATGCCACGAACCTCCTTTGGGTGAGAGAGAATTGTGATGATAATGTTATTCAATTGAAAGATAATCATATTTTTTGAGGTTTTGTAGCCTTAATGTCATTATTTGATAGGAAGGACTACTATTTCAGAAAGATTGCCAATGTAGGGGAGGATCTTTTAGGGGAGTGTGAAAAGATCAACATCGGTACTAAAGATAACCCAAAGCTTGTTAAATTAGGTAATTTTTGTAATGAATTTGAGAGAAGTAGATTATTAATTTTATTGAAGGAATTTAGAGATGTATTTTCAAGATCTTATAGATATTTTAAGGACTTTTGGTAAGGCAAGTTCAAGCATCAAATCCCTTTAAAACTAGGCACAACCCCCTTTCATCAAAAATTGAGGAACTAAAACCCTAGGGTAGCCAATTCAATTTTTAAAGAAGTAGAAAAAATGTTGAACACACATATAATATTCCCAATTAATCATTCTACATGGGTAGCCAATATAGTTCCTATGCAAAAGAAAATAGGAGAAATTAGAATTTGTGTACATTTTAGAAACCTGAACTAAGCTAGCCTAAAAGACAATTTTACTTTATCCAATATGGATCATATCTTGCAAATGGTAGCTATTTCAGAGATGATGTCCATGCTTTCTTGAGATATAATCAGATCAATGAGGCTTCAGAAGACCAACATAAAGCCACCTTCATTACCCCTTGGGGAACCTTTTCTTATAGAGAATATCATTCAGACTTACATTCTAGAGAGCTATGAATTCATCTTTTGGATAGTTATTGAACAAGATAATAGTCATATATCTTGATGATATGATAGTCTTCTCAAGGAGGAGGAAAAAGCATTTGCATGACTTGAAGCTCATTCTCGAGAGATGTAGCATGGTGTGTCCTTCAATCCAAAGAAATCCATATTTTGTATCACTAAGGGAAAACGTCTAGGCCACCTTGTGTCAAAAGATGGAATTAGAATAGATCTCAAATGTGTTCAAGAAATCTAGTAGTCAGGTCTCCCTTCTAACTATGGTGACATCTGGTTCTTCTTTGGGAAAATTAATTTCTTAAGGAGGTTTGTTCTAGATTTCATTGAAACCACTAGATCTATTGCAAAATTGCTTAATGAAAAGCTAACTTTTATAAGGAGTGGTAAAGCTAGGAAGGCTTTTAATGAGGTGAAGTTTACCATTGTAAGTGCCCCAATTTTAGCTCACCTTGATTTTCAGAAATATTTTGTCATTCATTGCTATGCTAGTGAACATACCATGTCCACCATCCTATTACAAAATTACACAAAATATGTTGAAGTTCCTATTTCTTTTATGAGTGTGTTGTTAAAGAAGCATGAGTTGAAGTATTCTTATGGAGAGATAAGCCTTTTCAATTGTAAATGCAATAAAGCACTTTCGATATTACATGTTGCATTCTCATTCCATAGTCTTTGTTCCAAATATAATTGTAAAAAGTATCCTTACTCAACAAGAGGTAGCTATGAACAATAGAGCAACTTGGGTGCCCAAATTTCAAGATTTTGACTCAAAGATTAGATTGACGAAGCTTGTGAAAGGACAAGGTTTGTGTAAGATGATGAGAAAAAATAAAGGAGAAGTTGTTGAAATAGAATCATTAGCATTACTAGTAGGTATGAAGGAAAACTAGTTTTCAAATATCACCTATTATCTTACTTATGATGAATGTATTGACTAACTCACTGGTAAGGCAAGAAGGAATTTGATGTTAAAATATACCAAGTATGTGATCATTGATGATGTTCTCCATAAGAGGGGTTTGGATGGCATGTTTATTAGATGTATAGATAAGGATCAACAAGAGAAACTCCTTCATTTTTCCCATGATAGGGCTTGTGGTAGATACTTTTCCTCTACCATCATAACTTTTAAGATATTGAGAAATGGGTACTATTAGCCTCGTATGTTTGCAAATGCTTATAGGTGGGTTGGAAAGTGTGAAAAGTGAAAGTTATTTTTTGGTAAGCCTAAGTTAGCAACTCTTCCATTAAAGCCTATTATTATAGAAGAGCCTTTAAAATAAGGGGGCTTAGACTTCATAGTGTAATCACCTAAAAATGGTCATCTAAACTATTAGCCCCCTTCTCAACATTTTGGCTAAATTAATTAATCATTTTCCTAGTCTAAATTGCTAAAAATCAATTAATTTGATTATAACCTATAGTTTGACTATATTATCCCAAGTTTATTATTTGATTAAAGGAGCATGTCCCCTTTTGATTAAATAAAAGACCCAATTCTTCTAACCCACTCAATGTGCTATTTCCCTTGTCTAGTTGCTTGAAGACATGTGTTTGTATCTCAATGGCTATCAAAACTTACTACTTTGCTGTTAAAATTGTAACTAAACACTACTAAAATGGTTTGTTCAGTTAGAAAATTCAACCAAATCAAGTATTTTGGGCAAAAACACTTCAAAATTGGTCTTTTCCATCAAATTGGTAAAGTATCATATTCATGTGTGAGAATTATCATACGGTACTTTTTTTAATTTTAAAAAAGTATCGCATGACCTCTAACAAAGTGTAGTACTCCTTATAAAATATAATATAACCTCTTTAAAAGTATAATATGGGACTAAAATATAGTATAACTTCTTATAAAGTGTAGTACAACATTTTATGTTGTCAAACTGTCACCTAACTTACTGTATTGTCATATGCGGTTGCTAAACTTGATTTTTCTTGCTCAAACTTGTTCTTAGGTTGTCTAGGGTATCTATACTTGGTTTACCATGGTTCCTTGGGTCTGGAAGCTACATGTTAGAGTATGTTTTTCTAAAATAACTACCTTGATCTCTTGATTACCTTGCTTGATTGGGAGAGTCATTTACTTTTCTTTATCTATCTATGTACTTGGCTAATTGGATATTTGGCTTCTTGCCTAACTCTTGAATTGAGTCATTCGTGTCGTAAGTTTCTTGGATACTTTGTTTGAAAATTCATTCTCTCATTGTTACCATCTCTTGGAAAGTGAGCATCCTACCTCCTTTAGTTTGAACATCAAGTTATCTTCTAGTCTCTTTAATGCTTGGATTTTTATCTACAACTATGGGATTTAAATCTTGTGCTATGAAATATCAACCAATTCTAGATGATCCTGAGTTGCTTGAGCTCTTTAGGGAATTGTAAATCCTACATACTCAATAAAATAAAATTAAAGAGACCCTTGACCGTGCTTACACTAGTTTCACTAAGGGAATGATAAACAAATACTCTAGATTTGAAAGAATGGTAGAGGAACAAATGACATCATCATAAAATTATCTTTCTAGCCCTCTATATGCACACCAATCACCTTCTTTAATGTCACACTCTTCTTTGAGGTCTGCATGCTCTACTTCAAGACATCAATTATCTTCAAATACTAGATCTAAAGACCTCTTTACTAAGCTAGCAAGTAAAACCTCCTTTGAGCCTATGCCAAGTTTTCATGATAAACCTATCTTTGATGAAGATATTGATGCATGCTATGCACTTGAGAAATAACAAAAAGAGCCAAGACATACTTTTGAGAGGACTTTTAATCCCTTTGAATATTCTTATGATGACATTTTGTAACTTCTTGGCACTGATCTCATCATATTTCCTGAGTCTATCTCATATGGAAACCCATTCTTGGATATCTATTATTCTTATCATAGACATAATGAGCATAATACTTCAGATTGTATTGAGCTGAAACAAAAAGTCCAAGATCTTATTGTTGAAGGGATTGTGGATACCTATAATGACTCAGGTGATGAGGGTACTTCTCTTGAGCAAGATCATGTGTATGAACCTATGTTTAGTGATGGTCTCCTTGAAACCTCCACTTCTGCTAACATGTATAAGCTTCCCAAAACTTTAAATCTTTGTAGCATACCTCCATCAAACAAAGAACCTAATGTTTTCCATACTGACTTTGCATATCCTCAAGGGCTACCTCTAAAAGAAACTCAAGCTAACCTTTACTTGGTTGCAAACCTTTTCCATGCTACTAAGCCTAAAAATCCTCAACCTTCATTCACTACTATGCCTACTCCAAGAACTAATTAATTTTTGCTCTTCATTCTCCCTTTTCCTTAGAAGTGGATCCATGTCAAGAGGACTTTCAAAAATAAAAATCTATAAATGTCAAGAAAGATCAAGATCAAGCACCCTTTCATCTCCTTCAAGATGTCATCTCTCCATATCCTATATCTTACCCACCTCCTACCTATGATGAAGACATCACTTCCACTATCACCTTTGAGCTTACTAAAAATAATGAGGAAAGTTATATGCCTAAGCTATCCAAAGAAACTTGTCAAGATCAAAGTATGCCTTCTTGTTCTACTTCTCCACATTCACTTCAAAACTATGCTCAATCTTCAAATGCTCCTACTAAAAATGTTTCTCCTATCAAAGCTACTCATGAGTATATTGATGGACTTGGTCACTTTTCTCACTCTAAAGATGTTGATATCCTTATCCACTATCCCTTTGTATCTTCTAAATCTATCCTTGGTCCTTATCCATCTAAGCTGAAGTCTTCAAACCTTCCATCCATATTAAGACCTTATATTCCTTCATCTCCTGCACTTTCCACTTCTAGCTCTCTTATTATACCTCAAGATCAACAAAGATGCTCATCCTTGACAAATCTTCATTCATATATCCATCTAAACCAGTCACATAAGGCTTATTCATCTACAATTCCCAAGTCTTTTGGAAGTAAGAATAAACATAAGAATCCATTGAAAAATAAAAATCACTATGTCTCATCTAATCGACATGTGAATACAAAGAATTATTCAAGAGACCACAAAGATCCATAACTGAAAGAGCTAAATCAAAGTAAATATGGGTTCCTAAACCCATTATTGAAGAAATGTGTTCTAAAGCATCCAAAGTAAAATCTAAAGCTATATGTATTCCCAAGTCTCTCTTGAATGACTTGAATATTGAAAATAAATCAAATTTTACATTCAAGCTTCCACTCCATCTTCTTCTAAACATATTTCTCAAAAGATTTTGAAGCCTTCCACTCCATCTCCTTAAAAAATTGCTCTGCTACCTTATGCATCTAAACCTCAAGCTATTTCATCCATGATTCCTCCATAATTCCAACACCCTTCAAGGTGTGTGTCAATGTTGATCTTGCCCAATATTTCAGCTACCCTCATGAAATTCTCTAAATCTTACACTTAATTTCTATACATGAACTCTTATCCTCCATATACTCTTCCTACTATTATCTCCCTTCCATGACCCTATCAACATCTTTGAGCATAAGTTTCAATGATATTGGCTTATAATGAATTATCTTTCCTATAGGAGCACTATCCAAATTGAAAAAAGCTTGATCTCTTTCTAAAAAAGAAAAGAAACAAGAAGAAGAAAAAAGTGCCTTGGTGAAAACCACTTCTTGTGGCACCTTGGTAGCAAAAGTAAAGAGAAATAAATTTATCCTATGGTGAAATCACTTCTTGTGGCACATTGTTTAAGTAACATGATGAAAAGCTGGTAAACATGCATCATGCATAATTCTTCCACCATCCATCTATTCCCTCTTCCTCTTTGATCTTGGCAATGTTGAGCTATCCTTGTTTATTGGCTATCCTATCAATCAACTTCCCTATTGTTCTTTCTCATTCACTTATAGCCTTCACATCAAGCTCCATTCTTATTTCTCTATCCCATCACTATCCTATCTAGTTAACCCCTTGGTCTTGATCACAATAAAGACAAACATAGTTATCATTAGCCTCTTGACATATCTACTCTTTTGGATTAAATGCTTTCATGCTATCTCACTTATATTCTTCCATTGCTTATCCCATATGCTATCTCAATTAGTGGCCTCCATTGCTTATCCTATATGTTATCTTTCTCATTACTTCCATTTCTTATCCAACACCTTCTTCATATGGCTATCTTTCCCTAGCTTGGGTACTCTTGAGGAGCTAGTCCTTGAGAATCACTTTCACTCACTTCATATTCCTTGCCTATCCATCTATGCTTATTCAATAGCTTGCTAATCTATCATGTCCTACACCTTGCTAGACATTGGAAAAAATGATGTGATCTTTCTTGGGAACTAGTGATATATAAATCATTCAAAAAAACCCAAGCAAAATCATATATGATGTTGAAAAAATCCTAAAAAGTAGAAAAATTCCTAAAAAAATGACCATCTCCATGAAAACCTAGTAATAGGTGCTTTGATGTATCAACAAAAAAATAAAAAATTCAAAAAATACAAAAAATTCCTGAAAAAATTTGCCAAGTGGTAAAAACCTGGTAACATTATGCTACTTGAGACCCTCACACCTATGTCTATTAGTCTCATTCATTCACTCTGCAAAACATTTCCTAGCTTGGAATTGTCTCTTGTCCTCATCTTAGGGGCATGACTACTTAGCCTATTGACATCTCCTTGTGCATTAGGGTTTATTTGTAAAATCACATAATTGTATTTTCTCAACACTACACCTAGCTTGACATCAAGTGTTTCTCAAGACTTTTCACATAATCTACCTATAGTCTCAGATGTTGTGATATTTCTTATTATCAAATTCAAGCCTTGAAGAAATAGCCATGTGACTTACACACACATACACACATTTAAACATTCAAATTGTTGAGCTATGATGAAAATTACCTTCTTTGTGTGCTGTCTATGATGATTTCTTTGCTATGTGTTCCCTCCCTAATAGTCTTTCAAGGATGTCATGGACTAGAAGACTGCGGGCATAGAGCATGTTTTTATTTTCTTTCTAAAAATAGGTATACTTTGTTAGTCTACAATGTTTAGAGCATTCATGCTTGTCCTACTTGACACTTTAGATCTACAACATATCATCCTTGACTATTTTTGCAAGACCGCACTCGAGGGTTATTTTGGCACTTATGCCTTGATATGTAATCTTGCTATATTAAACTTAGGGAATCTAATCATGTAGCCATATTGACTTACATGTCTCTGATGCTTAGATTAGATTTCCACATTCCTATCCAATATTGATCATATTCATATCCTCATAGTTACACTAGTGTTGATTATATAATCTTATGATGTCCCTAATAAATGCTCAATGATGAAATTAGAGTCTAAAGGTTTTGCGTCTCTTGCAAGTAAGCCACTTTGCATGCTAGTTTTCATCATAGGTTTATTTTAAGCTTATTCTTGCATTTCTACATAGGGGGAGAGCTCTCTCTTTATCTTTTCTTGGACATGTTAGCTCACTGTGTTCATCTTCTCTTGCTTCTTCTTGATCACACCTTGTCATATTATCTAAGATTTTTCTCATCTCTTTTGTCATCACATCTATCTAGCTTTTTAACCTTATTTTGAACTAATCTTGACATCCTAGATTCATTTTTTGGGATCAAAATAATAAGTTGAGTTCATCTTGATGGTCAAAATCACATTTCAAAATTCTACCTTCTTCTATGCAATTAGTTGACCTTTTGAGGTCTAGTTTTGAATCTTTGCTGAGGCATCTTCATTTCTCCATATCTTCACCATTTCTACACTTCACATCTACTTCAATTTACATTTTCATGTCTAAAACATCTTTCTACTTGATTTGATCTTTTTGGTCAACTCCAGCGAAACTGGGGCATTCTACCATTTCCTTATGGTCTCTCTTTGGTTCTAATCACATATCTGTCATCATGGAATTTTCTATATTTATATATATCTCACTTTTCTTGTATCTAGCTCATTTCTACATCCCCTTTACCTCATTTTAATTTTGATCTCGAGGGGGCAAAAATACTCTATCATCACTTGCTACAACTATTTATTTCTTAGGAGCATATATTTGATCTTTTCACATGCTCTTGATCTATCTACTTTTCTTGGTATTAATACTCTTCTTGAGTTATGATATCGTCTCTATCCTACTATTTAGTATTATCACTATCAAACTATACATTTAGGACTTGCTATCTCTTTTTGTATTTTATTCTTTAGAATAAGATCTCTCTATCTATTGCTACCTACTTGGCTTCTTATTATTTGATGTCATGTATTCCTAGATCGATCACACATTGGTCAAAAAGGGGCAAATGAAATCATCTAAAAATGGCCATCTAGACTATTAGTCCCCTTCTCAACATTTTGGATAAATTAATTAATCATTTTTCTAGGCCAAATTGCTAAAAATCAATTAATTTGATTATCATGTATAGTTTGACTATATTATACTAATTTCATTATTTTATTAAAAGAAATGTCCCCTTTTGATTAAATAAAGGACCCATTCTTCTAACCCACTCAATGTGCACACATAATGTCCTTTTTTCCATTTTACAAATTAAAAGAAAAGGCTTTTTGTCTCACATGCAAATTTAATTCTTTTCTTATTGTTTACTTTCTCTTGCACATGGATCATGGCAAAGTCAACTTTCACCCTTGATACTTCATCCCTTGATCTTGATCTCCACCATCTGTACATCTTTAAAAGAAAGATCTCTCGCCTTCTCAAAGGATCCATACTCTTGAGTATTGTTATGTTGCAAGTTTATTGTTTGATCTTCTTGAGAGCTTATGGAGAACTTCTATTTCCTTATCTAATTCTTTCATACTATGGAATATTAGCTTATAATCATATAGTATAGTTTTTTATTTTGCAATAATCTATCTCACATAGTTTAAATAGCTTGGATCTTGTAACACTCTCATTCTTTCTTAATATAGTTGCATTGTGCATTGCATGCTAGCTTAGTTCATATTTGCATTACATAGCTTGATAATTCTTGTAGATGCTTGCATTCTTTTATCTTGTCTTAAGAACCTCTCATTGCATGGTTTATTAGCAAGGTTTGTGTCTCTAAGGCTTAGCTTAGAGTCCCTTATATGCTTAAAACACATACCCTTACACTTCATGGATAGGGAGCTCTAAGCTGACATTCAAACATTCCAAATCATAGAATCACTTGGATAAAACGGTTTAGAGTGTGATACATCTTGGTGTACACATAGAACCCCTCAACCCAACCTTTAGATCAAGTCATACTCACATCCTAACTACCACTAACTATTTTACTAAATGGGTTGAAGACCCCTAAAAAACTACTTCTGAGGTAGTGAAATTTTTTTTTATGGAGAATATCTTAGTTAGGTTTGAGGTACTAGAGAATCTAGTAACACATTGTGCTCAGAGTTTTTCTTCAAAAGAATTACAACTTTTCTGCTATGACAATGGAATCTATCTCTCCCATTCATCTAAATATTTTCCATAAGGAAATAGTCAAGCCGAGTCTTCTAATAAGAATTTGGTCTCTATTATGAAAAAGTAGGTAAGTGAAAATGCTAAACACTAGAAAAAATATTTTTGAAGCATTATGGGTAGATCCAATGAATCTTAAAAGAGTGATTAGGATGAATCCTTTTGAGATGGTGTATGGCATCAAGGATCAGTTATTCCTACCTCTTGAATTTGGAGCTACCAAACTTCAAAAAGTCATTGAAGATGAAGTATTCCAAGATGCTTTAGAAAAGTAGATTTGTTACCTCATGAAGATAGAAGAGGAAAGAGAAAAATTTGTAGATCACATAACCACTCATCAAGAGTGAGTCAAAAAGATTTTTGATTGTAAGCTGAGACCCTAGAACAAAGAAGATAATGTAAAGGAGAACACAAGAAGTTTGAATCACTCTGGAAGGGTCCTTTTGAGATCAAAAAAGTGCTTGGAGCTAATTCTTTCAAACTAAAGTATTTGGATGGAACAAAATTCCCCCATCCTTCATTGGACATGATTTGAAAATTTATCATTTATTATTGTTTCACCTTGTATATAACAATTTTTTTCTGTCTTAGATTAGTCTTTCCCTTTTTGTTTTGTTTTAGTTTAGTTCTAGTTTGGCCTACTAGGCATAGTGTAAAATAAGAGATGTCCAAATTCATTTTTAGTCCTTTATAGTCTGAATCCCTAGTCAGAGCCAGTAGTTACCCATACATGGTGCACATTAATGTTCATTATCAACCACCCTTTTTGGAATAAGTGTTGAACTCAAACTCGAACCAAAAGGTTTGAGAGTTCAAGAGTTCAATGTCTTTACCATTCCTGCCAAAGAAGTTTATTCATTTTAAGTTTTGCACTTTTCCATGTTTTAAACTTTAGAATAAACTTGAACTCTAAACATGTTAGTTCAAAGTTCAAAGTTCATGAGTTCACGGGTTCATAGTGCTAGGTTAACTTAAGCATTGGTAGGTTGTTTTTCCTTTTAGACCTCACTACTCATTAATAAAGTTGAACATTGAACATTCTTGTTCAAGTTTATCAGTTCAATCAATTATCTCTAAGTTTTTTCAATCCATGAGCAATAAATTCAAAATGTAATGATTGAAAAACTTGAATGTTGAACTAGTCAAGGTTCATAGTTCATAGTTCTAAAAGCTTTCCTCAACCAAGACACATACCTAGATAAGTGGAAGTATGAAAGATGATTGTTCTTTCTATTGGTAGACAGATTTTTTCTTTCTAGTTCTAACTCACAAATGCCCTAATCAATCAACAAATTCTATTTACAATAGTTTGGAAAGTGACCTTTTGAAGATTTTCTTTCTTCTAGATTTTTAGGTATAGCTCCCTATTATGAATTTGCAATGAATTTTGTTTATCCCTAAATCTAAAACAGGGTATGTTCTTAACCAGAGAACAGGAGAGGGAAAACTAAGTTAAACCTACACAGATTTCAACTTAGACAAAAATTAACACTTTGAGAGTTATTCAAATCTAACAAATTCACACATCTTATGAATTCATAACTAATATGCACCGATATTAATTGATCTATCTAGGAACCAATGAATGAAGAAGGTTCAATTGAATGAAAAATCTAATGAATCTCTTTGAATTTGAAGTGATAGTTCATATCACATTCAACTCATTTAATTAAAATAGGGGAAGTAAAACTCTGTTTATTCCTCGCTTCAATTCTAGTTAAAGAGAAACAACAAGCTAATAAAACTATTTTTAATGGAACATAAAATGATTGATACAAAAATACCATTCCATTGACTCTGCAACTTCAAGTCTTTCATACCAAAAATTTATCTTTCATTATCATACAGATAGGATTCTAAGATGACCGTTACAAAGGAAGTTTAACCAGTTCATCTTCTCAAAACTGACAAATGGAAAAGAGCCAGATTGTCCATTACAAAGATTACAAAATAAAAATGGAAAGGACAGAATATGAATCACTTCGCCTTCTTTCCTTTCTCTAATTTTTCCCTATAGGCCTTGGTGGCAACAATAATTAGAATCAACTCTTCATATCTCTGTACATGCACATTAGTATATCTCAAGAGCCATCTAGAGTGTTCCCTAGCCAAATCTTTGACAATATTTAGTCTATCTTGTAATTCCTCCATGACTAATTGTATGCATCTACCAAGTCTCTAAAGTTTAGACACTCTATTCTAGTGCCCTAAAGATATGCTTTTATGGCTATCTATAAAATTGGAGAAATTATTTTGCATGACAGTGACTCCAATTACTCCTTTTCCTTGCCCAATAGTCTATGAATCTGTGTGTAGTCCCTTTAGAAGTTCATAGTCTCTATATTGATCTTTCTTTACCTTCTCTTCAGTCTCCTTTATGTTAGAATATGAAAATATTAATAACCCAAAAAACTAGTGCAAAGAGTAAATATCTAAACTATGAATGCAATTGATACAAAATCAAAATAGCATCATAGAGTTAGTCTCTAAGAGAGTAATGCAAATGCTGTAAGAAAAATAGCATTAAGAGGATGCAAAAACAAGAGATGCAAATACAAGCCAGGTAGCATGCTTATATAGGCTAGGAAAAGGGAGGAGGTGGTAACACCAACCAATGAGGAGCAACCATTTATCGGACTAAAGATAGAAAAGTATCTTCCCAAGATAGCTAATGGATGCTCACATGTAGGAAGGTGACACCTCACAACCATTCACCTAATAAGACATGCTTTATTAACCTAAGTGAGATTACTAAAAGTGTAGGAAAAACCTAGAAAAATAGGAAAAATAAAAAACTACACTAACACTTTAGAGCTTTCTCTACCTCCAAGATCATTTCTAACTTGAACTGCATGCTTTGCAACCACTCAAATAGAGGCTGATCTCCTTTGGGATTTTTTTTAGCTTTGACAACTTCCTTTGACTTCATCCGAATAATTGTCTTCAACAAGGATACATAACCATCGCTTTTAATCCTCTCCATAGCCAGGGTATTTCTATTAGATGAAATGTTATCTTTCTCTATTTCTAGTCTTAAGATAACATTTTTGATTTGTTCTATAATACAGAGCCCCTATGATTTAAGCTCATTACTCCATTCTTTACCAATCTGGTCAAAATGCCTATCTTCTTTAGAATTACTTGTTTTTGGCATTCCAGAGATACTTGCCAATGGAGTGACCAATTGTCTAATAAATCTATTTAGCTCTTTTATCTCTGCCTTCATCCTAACCTTTGATAGTTTGAGGCTCTCCAATTGTCCCTCAATTACTTCATTGGTTGACTTCCACAAGCCAACCTTGGTGTCATGTTTGGCTTCCCCAAGATCTATTGAATGTAGAGTAAAATCATTGGTAGACATATCTTCAATTCTCCCAGCTTTGGTGGGTTTTACAATTTCCATTGTTAGGTTCCCTATTTCTAGATCTTGTCCTAGAATATACAAGGTCTTATACTTCTTAACCTTACTCAATGTAGATCTAGAATGAATTGCAAGAGATAAGGTATCCTTACTGGGAGCACCTTCATCCTTCCTCTTCCGTTTTCTCTCCAGAGTGTCCTCCAACTAGGAATCAGTGCCTATCACCTTAGAAGCTGTCTTAAGTGAATCTCTATCAAACATTTTCCTCTTAACTAGAGTAATTGATTTTACAGTCAAGGAGAATGGATTCTTTTGAGGCTTAGCCTTTCTCCATTTTTGCAGTCTTCTTAGCCGCTTCTTGACTCGGTATGCTCACTATCACTACTTCCTCCATCTTCCAAATTTACTACTTTCACTTTCCAAAAATTTATGGAAAAGACATGTATTTATTGATGGTTAATGGTAATGATAGAAATACATGTTTTGGGATGTGCAAAACTAATAAAAACATTTAATGATAGAAAGTATCCTATCTCATTCCCTTACCTATCCACACGTATCTCTCCCTCTGGGTTGAATACCTTAAAAATATTTTCCCTGTCATTTTCTTTAGACCATTTCTATTTAAGGTAATAACTTTGTTTTTTCTAGAGATACAAGGGGATAATATTAATTACCTACACCAAGAGGGATTTTTCATGCAAACGTCTTGATGAGTCCTAAATTTCTTTTCCTTTCAAGCTGTTATTTTTGTTCCTTATTGTTAAGCTTCTTGTTTGTGTATTTTCTTTCCTTCTATACTTTGCTAGTGGCCTTTTAAAACCTCAATTGTCCATGGCTTCTTTTCATCACAAATTACCCAAAAAGAAGAAATCCTTAGCCATAAGTTGTTTCTTGTCTAAGATTGAAGATACCTTTCTCACTAATGAAGACATTAGCAAACTAGTGGCCAAATTTTTAAATAAAAACCTAGGTCTATTTTTGAAAAGGTCTCTAAAAATGGGTTGCAAGCCTCTAGATTCCTTGAAGCCTTTAATTTCCCAGAACTTGTCATAGCTTGTTGGGATAAATATGATGCCATTGAGAAATGTATCTGAACCTACGATGGAGAAGTCCTAGTCTATGTGAATAGGGTTCCTATAATGGGCACGTTGAAGATTCCTCCTTGTAAAGTGTATGAAGGTTGGACTATTAGTGCAACCTATGCTTAATTCTCCACAAATGCCAATGATTTCAATAATGCATCCACTAAGAATTGGCTGCTAAAACTAAAAAGAGGTGGTTTATGTCTCCCATGTCCTCTTACTAGAGAACACATGATACCATAAATCAAGGATATTATAACCTTGTTGGATAGATTATAGGGAAACCAACATGCCATTCATTAGGAGAATTAGATGTAATTTTTTATCCAAGATGTATTGGAGAAGGAGAAATTCATTGATTGGGCTGATATTATAGTAGTAAGGTTGTAGGAGGAGCTTTCCCAAGTGTCTAGGACTTCTAGGTTTTATATGTCATCCTAACTATTTTATATTCTGGTTTGTGGTAGAGAATGGAAAGGTATTCCCCATTAGGCATGGAATAAAAGCCTTTCTATCTATGAATATTACCCCATGTTACAAAAGAGCAGAAACCCAGAAGGTTTCAAAAGGGTTCAAGATAATTTCCTTTCCAGGTTGGTTTTCAAGCTTCAGGGCAAATAGAATAGGAGATTTTCTAAAGAAGCAACCCAATTGGTTACTATCTTTGGTAGTTTCTATATCTAGTTACCAAAGTTCACATATTTGAGAATAAGTGAGTAGGAAGGAAAACCTTTGAGGTTGCCTCAATATAATCTAGATCGCTATGTTTTGATTGAAGTATGTAAACAATTGGTAGGAGTTGAGAAAACTTGTAAAGATACATAAAGGGTTTGGCTATACCTTTCTCATAGAAGTTGGACATTACTGGTGCAAGACTGTTCAAGATGCCCTTAGAATGAATATTGGAATCAAGACCATGAACCTCTTATTTTACTTTCCACATTCTAATTCTAATAGCTAGGATTTTGCTTTTAAATACTTTGAAATGCATCCCTCCTCTTATGTTCCACAAATAGAATATTTCTAGGCTGATTGTGAAGATGACTATGAAGTCAGGAAATGGCTGTGGTCAAGGTTCACACTAAAACAAATCATTGGTTTTAACCTCCAATTGATCATTTCTAGAGTTTTCAAAGAAGAAAATGAAGAAGTGGTGACCCTATATAAGATGACCTATCATTACTAGAACTAAACAATGGCTTGTAAAGAAAGGATGACCGAAACCAAAACCCGTTTCCTTTAAAGTTCAAAAAAGATTTTGCTAGTTCTAGTTTAGCTCACCTTGTTTGTGGTACTAATAAAGTTTTCCCCTCTCCCACTATAGGTGTTTAGAAGAAGAGAATTAAACCTAAATCCACTATTCAAAATTTAGTTCAATTCCCTCCCTCAAATAGGTGAACTTTCTCATATAGAAGAAAAAGAAAGGACAAAAAAACTCAATAATAGAAACTCATACATAACCAATTGAGGTTGACTTAAGAGAAGAATCCATGGTTGAGAGTTCAAGTGGTAACATAGATCAAGGAAGTAGACAAGTTGTAGAAGGATCTAATTCTTTGAGTTCAATGGTTGTTGGTGCATCCCTTGTTTTTCAAACTCTACCCCCCAAGGATCATTCTTCTGTCCCTAACCAGTTTGACTTGTTCATAAGCAAAAAGAGAAGCTTAGTCCCTACAAATTTTTCAATAGAAGCCAGGGTAAGAAAATGCTTGGGAAAAATCCCTAAAGTCAAAAGGATTAAGATTGAAACTATAATGGATGTAGATGAAGAAACAAGGCATTAAGTAGCTAATGTTATGAAAATAATGACATAAGAATTTAAATGATGTTATGTTGCAAGATTATATAGTGGAGAAAACTATTCTTGGTTTGACATCTAGAGAAATAGACATTGAAATATGGATGGCTAGTAATACAAGGATTTCATGATGTATCTATAAGGATCAAAGAGATAAGAAAAAGCTTAAACAATATTTGTGTATGATGGAAGAGTATATCCATGTACTATAAAGCCTTGATACTAGAGCATTACCCCATGTAGTCTCTATTATAAATGTTACTTCTCCTACTAATCAAGTTTAATTAAACAAGTCAAGAGAGACAAATCAGTCACTCATACTTATGATGAATGGATAAGTGTAGTAAACACCCATAGATTTAGTTATTTCTCTTTCTTCACCAATACTAGTGCAAGAGAAGAAAAGGTGATGATCACCTTAGAATCCAAAATGAAAGCATGGGAATTAGAGAAGGTGAAATGGGATAGTATAACATTGATATTTATAAAGTTCAAGAATATGGAGTAGACAAGTTGTTAGCTAAACAAATAGGGGTAAGTGTTACTACAGATTTCTTGTTTATAGCTATAGTTAATCTAGAGTGGAGGAACATTGTAATTGAGCAAGGCCTCAAGGAATGCATAGAGTTACAAAAGGAAATGAATTGTTTGAAGAAAATATGAGCTAGTGACATCAAATACATTGATGTCAAGATTATGGAAAATATGAGTGAAGAAGAGAAAATTTCAAAAGAAGTGGAATCAACCTTCTTATCAAGGATTGAGGCATTGAAGTAAGCAAAGGAGGTTTTATTAGAAATCTTATCATAATCGCTAAAGCTGATTCAATGATGATTATATACACTAGCCATTTCGAAGCACAATATAAGAGGCTGAAACATATCACCTAGATCATGAAAATGTTGAAGCTGCATCTTAAACAGCTTGGAGTCCCTTAGCAAAAAGAGTTGATCAATTTTCTGGTAGTGCATAAAGCTTAGAAACAGACATGTGGTGGCATTCCTATAAAGCAAGAGATGAACGCCGATGCTAGAAATATATCTAGTTATTAGTTATTAATCTAGGGACCATGAGTCAATAGTTACTTTGTTTTCCTTTTTAGTAAATTTAGAAATACTCTGTTTAAATTTGACAACTAATAACTCCCTAAGGAGTTAGTTTTAAAATTGATTTAGATGCCCCACATGGCTATATATTTTGTTTTATGTGATATTTAGAGGGTCAACTCTTTGAACAATTTAGTTGTTGATAGATGTTTTGGATACTGCTAATAAATGCCTTTGGTGATTGGTCTCAAAAATTAATGAGCAATAGTAATTAATCGTCTAGTTTTTCTGTTATCATCCATTTATGTGATTGTATGGTTACATTGGTTGAATTAATTTTTGTATGAAATTTAGTTTTACTATGGTGATGCATTTTTCATCGAATTGATGAAGTAATGCCTACATTCCTTTCTTTTTGTTCAGCAAGCCAATAAAAAATTTGAGAAACTCACTTGTAAATGTCATGTGGTCTTATTTGTGAGATCACCATCTTTTTATCTACAATTATCTTTCATGTTTATGGGAGGATGTTTTGTTTTCCTTAAGTTTTTTGTGGTTAAAAGAGAAAGTAAATTAATTCTTTTTTAATAAAAGTCATAAAGATTAATCATTCAAAAAGGGATCTATGCCTTTGAATGCAGAGATTTCTTCAATTTAAGTAACTAATTTTTTGTGAGTTAGTTTTTCTAGTTTATAAAAGATACTAGCTAACATAAGGAAAAATTGCTCACCAACAATAAGCATCCACATAGTTTGACACAAGTATTTAATGTGTAAACCCTATAAAGGGAAAAACCATCGAGGAACCAACAACCAAATTTTTTTATTCTTCTAGAATGAGCTTTGTTAGGAGACAACCTTTTTAAAGGTTACATATACATCACTACATGTGACCTTGTTAGAGGATATTTACCAAAGATCATCTATACCTTATTCATTCTTTAACACTTCTAATGAATGGCCTGCTCTAAAAGTCTTATGAACATTACTATTGAATGTTGCCATTAAGGATTTTAAAAGAATATTAGGTTCACTCTGTTAAGAGTTTTTTTTGCTACAATGATTAGAGATTAACAATGAAATGATTTATTAGGTTTTCCACTACCTTATTTAGATCTCTATTTCACTCAATCTATTTCCTCTGATCTCTTACTAGCTAATTCACACACTTCATGCATCAACTTAACACTTTCCTTTCTTAATATTCACAATCCTTACTTGACTTGGCCTTCTATTTGATCAATATCAATCAACAATCAACATCATCTTTCCAGAGTCTAACTCATTCAAGTGCCCATTTAATATCACACTCTTATCAACACTTACTTCATCATGCTTTCTTTAAATCCTCTTCATCAATCAAATGATATGGAACTCAATTAAACCATCATAATGTCTAACCAACTAAGGTTTGACATCAATGAAAACATAACATTTGATATGGCTCTTTCACATACATTATCAAGATTATTAGTTGAGGCTAACAATTTACCACTGAATTAATTTATTATAGATCTAATATTTTAAAATTAGAAAAATTTTCCAAGTAGTTTTGTGTTAATTTGTTGTGACTGATCAAGGAAGTACTATACATAATCCATAATTCCATAGTTTTTGGTGGCTATTTTATCAATATTTTTGGGTTGACATGTTGTAAGTAATTTTAACCCTAAAGTGGCAAAAATACTTGTATTAAATGGCTCAGGGTTAGGGATTTTCATAATGTGTGTTGCGATAATTTTTTCTTGTAGTAGTATTGAGATATAAGGGATTAAAGATTGTAATAAGATTGTAATCATTAGATAATAATAATATTGGACTCACTGTTTGGTGGACGTAGCCTAGGAATTGGGTGAACCACATTAAATCTTTGTGTCTTGTGTTCTCTTCTATGCAATTTAATATTTTTTAATATTGGTTATATTTTCTTGTAATTGTTATTTGTGTCTGGGGTTAAACCTGACAAGTGGTCTCAAAGCGAGGTTGTTTTTTTAATTTTCCTTTATAGGAAAGTCTAATAGTTAAGTGAGAGTCTCACAGCTTGAGTGAGGGTGATGACAAACAAGGGTAAGATGAAGGTTGAGAAGTTTAATGGGAAAAACTTTTAATTATGGAAAATGAAAATGGAGGACTATCTTTATCAGAAGGATTTATGGAAGTTATTGGAAGGAAAAACCAAGAAATAGGAAACTATGATGGATAAGGATTAGGAAATTTTGAATAGGAAGGCACATGGAAGCATTCAATTATGCTTGGAACCATTGATGAAATTTAACATTACAAAAGAGAAGACAACATAAGAGTTGATGCAAACCCTAGCAAAAATTGTATGAAAAGACCTCCACTTCAAACAAGGTATTTCTCATGAAGCATTTATTTAATATAAAGATGGCAAAAAGAAGATCTATTTTAGATCATTTAAATGAGTTTAATACTGTTACTAGTCAGTTATCTTCTATGAATGTCAATTTTGATGAAGAAATTAGGGCTCTCTTGATCTATGTTCTTTGCTAGAAAGATGGAATGCATTAGTAATGATTGTGAGTAATTATGTTTTTGGATCTAATACCCTAAAATTTGATGATGTGATTGGTGTTATTCTGAGTGAGGAAAATAGCAAGAAAACCCTAGGTGGATCTACATTAAAAAGTTCTTTGAATGCACAAAGAAAAGGTAGAACCACTGAGAGAGGAAGTAATTCTAGAAATCATGGAAATCCAAGAGAAAAGTCAAAGGGGAAGAGGTCTCAATCTATAGGACCAAGAGATTGATGGTATTGTAGGAAAGCAAGGCATAAGAAGAAATATAGTTGGACTCAAAACAACAATGAAGGAGATAAACCCAAAGGGAACAAGGAGGAAAATATAGTAAGTAACAAATTTGAAGAGTATGCTTTTCTTGTTTCTTTAGAAAGTATTGATGATTCATGGGTTCTAGACTCTGGGGCTTCATTTCATTCTACACCCCATATTGGTTATTTTATTGATTATGTCCAAGGAGATTTTGAGCTTGTTTATTTGGGGGATAATGAACCTTGTTAGATTTTTGGAAACAAAAAATTTAAGATTAAGTTGAAAAATGGGAATAATCAGGTACTACATGAGGTAAGACATGTTCCAAGGCTAAGTAGGAATTTAAATTCAGTAGGGCAACTTGGTGATGAGGGCTGTGTAGTTACTTTTAATGATAAAAATTGGAAGGTTTCAATAGGTTCCCTTTTAGTAGCAAAGTGTGTGAAGGTAGGCACCTTATATCTTTGTACAGGTCATACAATTCCTTTTACTTTAATTCTTTCAGAGAAAAATGAATGTTTAGGAATAGTTGTTGCAGTTGAGAAAGGAGAACAAACAATTGTTGTAGATTTTGATACAAGATTATGGCAAAAAAAACTTGGGCACATGAGTGAGAAAGGTATGAAATTACTTTATTCAAAGAAATTTTTACCAGGTTTGAATTGCCTCAAAATGGATTTCTATAAAAGTTGCACTGTATGGAAAACAAAAGAGAGTGAGTTTTGTGAAGAGTTTTGAGTTTTATGAGAGTGATTATCTCATCTCATTGGGCAACGAAGTCATCTTCTTTTTACATGAAATGCTCCACAAACCACTTACGATCATTTTGAGTAATCTAATGTATAACCTTAAGTTCTTGTAATGCTTCTTTGATTTCAGATATCCCTTGTGCTAGTGCTTCATTCCACCATTCAATGCAATCTTTGATGACGTACATGGTTTTTTCATCAAGACCAGCTATAGGGCATTCGGCTTGGAATTTCTGCAAACCAAATTCTTGCACATCCTCTAGTGATATTACCACTTTTGCCCAGTTATTCTTCTCTTTTTTGTATCCTTCATTACTTACCTCCACTTTTTTTGGCAATGTTTGATATCTCGTTTGAGGCATGATCTAAATGTCCAATGTGTTTTACGATGTTAAGTAGAACATCTTGGACCCATTCACCTGCTACTTTGGCTACTACTTTGCACTTATGTAGGTTCTCCAATGATTGCTGATTGGTTGCGGAGGATACATCAATTATGGTTGACATCTCACAGATTGGATTTGCTTCAGGATGCAAGATAGCATTAATGTATTGCACCATATTCTTTATTGTTTCCTTCATTTCTTGCTTATATTGCCCATCTTTCCACACTCTTTTCACAATCTTCTTATTGGACACCTCAAAGAATTTCATATCTACTTCATGGTTTCCTTTTCCCAAATCAACCTTTGTTATTTGGAAATCTTGAGGCACTACACAATCATGAGAGCTCCCATCAGGTGGTGTAGCTATCTCTGCTACCCATTGACCTAAACTTTTTTCAAAATTAATTCTTGCTTCGGTCCTTGCTTTTTTTACTTTAGGTGCCTTACCAAGGCACTTGCTGACCAGATGATCAATAGGCATAGATATTGGGACCATAGTTCTCTTCTTCTCCATTGATTTCTCCAGCCATTTAGGAGTAGTTTGATCCTTTACGGTAGCATGGGAACATTTAACTAAGGGGAGATTATTTTCCCGATTCTTGGTAGCCATTGGAGAATTCTGGGATTCAGGTACATTATCCATCATAGATAGGTCTTCTTCTATCTCCAAGTCCACTGTTATGGTGCTCTTGCTTTTGATGGCTAATTCCTTCTTCATGCTTGAGCAGGTTACTCTCCTTCCTTTTGGAGTTTCTTCTTGAACTTGAAGTTGAAGTGTTTCCGAAACTACTTCAAGTTCAACTTCAAGTGGATCTGCAATAGAATCAGGGACACTTCAATTAGTTTGCTTGGAGTAGTTGCTACCTTTGATTTTATCCATTTGGAAATTCTAACTATTACATCTTTGGTACGGGCATATACATCATTTTCTTCCCTTTTCTCCCAATCGATCTCAAGGATAGGCATCCATTCAATCTGGTCCATGTAAAATTGATCAAGTACACCTTTAGAATCATCATCTTTCAGCCCATAGGTATGTAACTCCACATTAAACATGATGACTTGTTTAATGGTCAAGCATGACCATAGCCTCTTCCTCACTTCAAATTCATTATGACAGTTTGCCCAAAAATCCTCTACTTGCGGGGAATGAAAGAGAGAGGCTGCATTTTTGACATTGTTTCTAATAAAGCTAATATAGTCAAAATCTAACCGAGAGGTGAAAGACTTAAGACATAAGAGGGTTAATGATTTAGCTGACAATATGGCTTCTTTCAAACTAGGGCATCTATAATGTCCAATTTCAATTGGGAAGAATACGGAAGAGGATTTTTTCAAAATTTGAAAGGACTCAACAAGAGAAGCAAACTGCCTACACATTTTTGACAACACTATAGAGTCTGAACAATAGCGTGGTAATTTCAAAGGTTCACTAGGAAAACCACCACTCTGATATATGTAAATTTGGGAGATTGAATGAAATAAAAACCATAAATTTGCACAACTTTCATGGCTTCTTCTGACATTCTATCATTTTCTCGACCTCGTAGTTCAAATACCAATTTCCCTAAAAAAAACATCATTGACCTTCTTAAACTCTTTGCATGCTATGTCTTCCTCGAGATCTCTATAATATTGGTAGATAGGCATGTCATCTACCCAAGGTATATGTGGAAGATAGTCCCAATCTTTAGATGCTGCTAGGGTGTAAATCAGATAAGAGGACAAGAAAAATGGACCACAATTGGTAACATCTATCAAGCCCTTATGCAATTTCTCTGCCATTAGGTCTGACCAATCAATGAATTTGACACCTTCAACTATCTTCTATATGAAGAAGTACATCCAAGACTCCTAGTGGAAAGCATGTTCATTTCCCTTAATTCTATTTAGTAGGAATACAATGTCTGCAATCTCCTTGATGAAGTGTTTGATGGTCAATGGTTTCGGCAACCTAGAACCTCCCTCTGCTGGCTTCAAGAGCTAGGACTAAGCAATCTTGGTGTCATAGCTAGTTTTGTTTCTGGCATACAGGTGTTCAGCTTCTTCGAATGTCCATGGCTCATAGGGTTCTTTATGAAGGATCCTGAGGGTAGAATTGATACTGGTTCTATTAATTTTGATAACTACTTCCCCCGAGGTTTTCTTAATGCATCTTGAAATAGGGTCATAATGGTTTGCACATTTGAGGACGAGCTATGGGCATGGGATTGCAGCGGGAAAAGTGGTGGCTTCTAATAAACCACTATCAACTAGCCTCTGGTAGATGGGACCCGATTGGGTATTCTTGGTTCTTTCAACAACCTCAGATAAATTTTTATTAACTAAAAACGTATCACAAATTTTGGGCAAGGAATTGAGTAATGGCGACTTCTCTAATTTGGGCATTTTTGGCCGAAAAAGCATCATGATTGTTATGAAAACAAGTCTACAAGACCAGGTTTCAAATACTTTCAAAACGAAGCAAAGCACAACCAAAATGCAAAGGGGGATGGAGATGCACTTACAGTTTGGCAAAGACACAGTCAGAAATTCACTTTTCTTACCCAAAAGCGTCGAGATTTCTCTGGAGAAAATGAGATGAGTGGGAAAGGGTAAACTGCATGCATTTAAGGAATGATTTGGACAGAGAATCATGGGGTAGATTTAGCAAGTAAATATCATCATTACTCATTCATGTGACATTCATTGGAAAAGGCACTGCGGGTGTTATGTTTTAAATACCCTATCAAATCTGCACGTATTTTCCCATAACAAGTAATCATGAAATGACATTGTTAATACTCCATCAAGTATTGCCACAACCGAACATGTACTGCCTTAAATTTCTTTGCTTATGACTTTAGATGCTTTGGGAAAATATTATGCTAGGACCTACTTTGGAATTTCTCGACAATCTTTGATCTGCATACAAAAATTGTTAGCGGACAAAAACCAACACTAAAATTGAAGTTGAAGTTTTGAGTGATCAGGCTTCAACATCAACTTTGACTTCAAGTTTACAAAGGTTGACTCGAGAAAATAAGTGCACTTATCACATGGCAGACCAACGAGACTTTGAACCTGAAGTTGAAGTAAACTACAACTTCAAGTTCAACTTCAACGGGAAGACTTGAGATCGAAACCTACTAGGGTGCGACGAAAATTACCAGCTCTAACAATTGGCTCCTATTGGGGAATGAGACTAAAAGGATCATGAATGAACCTAGTGACTAAGGACTGCAAACCGACTCAAAAGATGATGACACAACACACAGAACGAGACAAGAAAGGAAAGAAAAGCCAAAAGGGTGGTATTTACAATGAGGTGAGAAACAGACTCAAAAATGGTGTAGCTTGAGATCCTGTCCATTGAAGGACAGGGGAAGTTCATCTCCATTAAGATACTGTAGCTTGAAGGCATTGGAATCTAGTTCTTCAGATATTACAAACGGGCCTTTCCATAAACTTTCAAATTTAGAATGAGCTCCTTTGGGTTCCCTCCTCTTATCCCATAACAGTACTTGATCTCCTTTCATGAATTTTTGAGGCCTTGCCTTTTGATCAAAAATATTTTTAACTCTTTCCTGATGGTGGGTGATGTGATCCACTAACTCCCTTCTTTCTTCTTCAATTCTTTGAAGATACAATATTCTCTTTTCAATGGAAGACTGGAACACTTCATCTTCAATTGCTTTTTGCAAATTCAATGTAGGCAATTCTAAAGGCAAAGACAATTGTGCCTCAACTCCATATACCAACTCGAAAGGTGTCATACCTATGGATCTTTTGGGATAAGTTCTGTCGGCCCAGACAGCTTCATACAATCTCTTGTGCCAATCCCTCCCTTTTTCATCCACCAATTTTTTCATAATATTAACCAAGTTTTTATTCATGGATTCTGCCTGCACATTGCCTTGAGGGAAGTAATTTGAAGAGTGAGACAAATGGACACCATGATTATAGCAATACAATTGAATTTCCCAGGATGAAATTTTTTGTGCATTATCTGTCACTATTTTACTTGGAGTATCAAAATGGGTCAAAATGTTTTCTTTCAAGAATCTGCACACTTCTTGCGAGGTTGTTACTTTGACAGGAACCGCTTCTACCCACTTAGTAAAATAATCTATTGCAATAAGGATGTGTGTACATCCCACACTTGAAACTGGATTAATGGGTCCTATAAAATCCAACCCCCACTATTGAAATAGTTCTTCTATGATTACTGGTTTCAAAGGCAAGGCAACTAATTGTGGTTTCCTAGTAAACAATTGACACTTTTCACAATTTCTAACCCAATGGTAAGCAACCTTAAACATACCTAGCCAATAGTAACCACTTCTTAGGATTTTAAATGCTATCACTGTTGATGAAAAGTGACCCCCACAAGCTCCATCATGGAAGGTTCTCAATAACTTATCCTGCTGAACGGTATCAACACATCTCAAAAACATACCATCTAGGCCTCTTTTGTACAAGATATCATTGATTATAACAAACTTAGCTGCTCTGAGTTGGAGTGTTCATCGGTCCTTTCCTTTTAGGTGATCAGGACATCTTCTGTAAGTTAGGAAATAAGCAATATTTGAATACCATTCATCTTGGAGACCTACAAACAAGCAAGTGGGATTTAACTCTTCTTTTTCACCTTCTATAATAAGCTTACACATGCCTTGCCCTCAAATCAATTTAGTCAGTCAGATGTCTAAGTCAAATTCTTGAACTTTTGCCACCCACGTTGCTCGATTGTTGACTACCACATCTTGCTGTGTGAGAATACTCTTGACAGCAATGGATGGTACATACACTATAGAATGAGAGTGAAAAATATAGTACCTAAAGTACTTTACTGCTTTTACAATAGTGAAAGCTTGTTTTTCAGATAGAGAATAGTTGAGCTCATGTTTCTTCAGAGGTACACTCATAAAAGAGATAGGCATCTCTTCCCCTTGGTCATTCTTTTGAAGCAATATGCCTGACATGGTATGCTCAGATGCATAGCAATACATTATGAAGTCTTTTTTGAAATCAAGATGAAATAAGGATGGAGCTTTAGCAATATCTTCTTTTACCTCTTTGAATACTTTTGACGCTGGTTCATCTCATTTGAAACTTTGCTTCTCACTAAGTAACCTGGCCTTGGGTTTAACAACTTCTACAAAATTTGACACAAATTTTCTCAGGAAATTGATCTGTCCGAAGAAGGATTTGATACCATTTCTATTGACAGGGAGACATAATTTCTAAATAGCTTTCACTCTCTCTGGGTCAATTCTTTTTTCTTCTTTTGAGACCATGTGTCCAAGTAACTTCCCTTCAATCAGAAGAAAAATTGATTTCTTGTGGTTTAATGAGATTCCATGATCTCTGCATTTTTGGAGCACTTTCCTTAAGTCTTTCAGGTGTTTCTTTCGTCTCCTAGAAAAAATTGTCATATCATCAAGGTATACTATGATACATCTATCCAATAAATTACCAAAGGTCAAACTCATAGCTCGTTGGAAAGTAGCACCAGCATTTATTAAGCCAAAAGGAATTCTTTTGTAAGCAAAGGTTCCCCATGCTGTTGTAAACGCTATTTTGTGTTGATCTTCTTCAACAAATTCTATTTGATTATAACCTGAGAAGCCATCTAGGAAAGACATCATTTCTGAACCAGCAACTATTTGAAGCATTTGATCCATTATTGGTAAAGCGAAGTTATCTTTCAGACTTGCTTGATTAAGGTTTCTAAAATCAACACAAATCCTTATTTCTCTATTTTTCTTTTTGACTGGCACTATGTTTGCCACCCATGTGGAATGGTGGATTGGAAAAATAATTCAAGCTTTAAGCATCTTGTCTATTTCTCAAAATATTGCATCAAAAACCTTTGGACTATACGTTCTCAATTTTTGCCTAAAAGGAGAAGTTCCTGGTTTCAGAGTAATATGGTGCTTGTATTTACCATTTCTAAAAGTCTTCAAATCATCATAAGACCAAGCAAAGATATTTGTATATTCTAATCGGATCTTTATGAATCTAGCTTTCTCACCTTCATCACAACAGGTTCCCAGATTAATGATTTTGGGATTATGCTTATCACCTAGATTCACCTTCTCATAATCAGCATTTGGATCTTCTCTAGATGGTAAATCCTAAGCTAGGAAGGTATCTTTCCTATTGAAAAGCTTTTCAAGTTTGACTAAACCTTTAGGTATAACATTCCCTTATAATTGTAACACATCACCTTCATCAAGTGGATCAAGACAAAATTCTCTGCATTCCACATCTGAACCTTCAAAATAGTTCATAGAGAACTTCTCAACATTCTACAAGAAAGCATTAATATGAGCATCATCTTTAAATACTTCCCAAGAATTATTATTATCAGGAACACTTGGTCTATGAATGATTTCCATTGAATACTTCTTGTTCATGAAATCAGGATGGGGAATCAACAAAGAAGCTGATACTACTAAAGAGTTTTCTCTATCATTTAGTTCTTGGGGGATTGCTTCAATTCCAAAAGCATCCAAATCTTTGATTTTGTCCCATGCTCGATTTCTATAATGCTTGAGCCTTGGGTTTTTGACTGAAAATATGCCTTTAACTTGTTTCACTATCAACTCAACATCCCCTCTCACTTTTAATAGCTTGATGTTCATTCTTTTTGCTTCCTCTATGCCTAGAAGTAGGGCCTCATACTCAACTGTATTGTTAGTATTTTCAAAGGAAAGCTTATAAGAAAAAGGGAATTTTTGATCATCAGGGGATATGAGAACTATATTAGCTCCATATCCATTCGAAAAACAACTTCCATCAAACTCGAGAGTCCATAGCAGATCTTCGCCCAATGGCTTCTCACCTATTTTCTCATCTTCAGACAAAATTAAATAGTTAGCAAAATCTGTCTCTTGATAAAGGATTTGAGATTTGGGGTCATCAAATGGGAAGACTATATATTTGGATTTTGCTTTAGGTAATAGGGTTGCTTTCTCTTTCCCAATAGGTAACACAGCTTGAGACCAATCCATCTTAACTTCCCCTCCTAGGTCTTGACAGAAAGTCCGACTAAGAAGCATGCCATAGCTTGTGGGGATATCCGCTACTAGAATGGTGAGTTTAATCCTTTTCTCAGGGTAAGCAGCTAGTGCCACTTGGGCATCTTTTATTTGACCCACCAAGGGTACCTATTTTGAATTCATGGAATAACATTTGCCAAATGTTTTGGTTAAAGGAAGGTCTAGAGCTTTTGCTACTGCTGCTGGCATTATATTATTAGAAGCCCCTGAGTCTATGATGTAGTCACTCAACTTAAAGCCATGTAGAAAGAGAGAAACATAAAATGGATTAGGCTTGTGGTTATAAGAGGGTTCAGGACTGATTAGGTCTGGTTGAACTATTTCTTCCTAACTATGAGATTTTTGTGTTTCTATTTTATTACCTTTTGAGGATTCCTTCTTTTGTTGAGCAACTATTTCATTGCCTTCTGATACTTTAATTTCATGGATCTATTTGGTTGCTTTGTCAGGAGATGACTGATTGACATATTCAATCAGCTTATTAAGTTCACCAGGATTCATGCTTAAATATTATGTAGGAGAAATTTGTATCCTTGATGTCTTACAAAACTCAACAATGTCAAATGTAGAATCTGAATCAGCAACCTTCTTAAGGATTTGAGGAACAATAGTTACAACAGGTGATGACTTACCTTCACTTTCTCTTTTCTCCCTTTGATCTTTGGCCGATGTATGATTTGATTTATTCTTATCATGAGTTTCAGTTGCTCCAGTCCTTTGCCCTTGGGTCAAGACTGAACAAGAAGCCTCTTCTAAGGTTAATAAGATGTCATTACCTCTGTTAGAATCAGATTCATACTCAACATAATAATTTATGGAGTCACCAAGTTCCTCAGAAGATTCTTCTTCTATTATTACATTAGTGGAAGCTACTTTTTCTGCTTCAAGCTGTTGATATCTAATATTTTTAGGACAAGAAGTTCTCTCGTGATCATTTGTAAGATGAAAAACACACATGTTATTTTTGCTAGGTGGAGCTTCAATCTATAATCTTTGTTGACTTGAGGGTAAAGTAAGTTGTTTTCCCTAAAAACTACTTTGGCTTGGATATTTTCTTGGGATATCTTGATATGGGGTGTTAATTTTAGGAAGTTGTTTCTTGAGAGTCATCACATCATTGATTAGCTTTTGAACTAATGGGTCTAATTTTTCTGAGGAAGGTGATTGAGTTTTAGAACTTTGCATTTCTTTCTTCCATTTTCCTGCAGCTAAAAGATCATCTTGTAGTTCAACAGCTAGTCTCTGAGCTACCTCAACATCTGCTACTCTGTTTCTCCTCAAATGAAAACTGATGTCTGGAGGCATTGCATTAACAAAGAATCCTTTATGGTTTTCATCATTGGGTCTCTTGGTAGCAGGAATTTTATGAATTATCTTATTGAATTTTGCAACAAAATCTCTCATGGGTTCCTGTACCTCCTTTTTCAATTGAGTTAGCTAAAGTAACAAGGTATGTTCATCTTCAGAGGATTTAAATCTATCTTTGAAAGTAGTACACATATGATTCTACTCAGTAATAGAACCTTGAGGTAGATGATGAAACCAGTCTGTCGCATCATCAATCAGTGTCTGCACAAATAATCTCACAGCTACATCTTAATGAGCCACAACAAGGACAACACATGAGGTATTAAAGGCATTAAGGTGCTCATCAGTTGATTTCTTTCCATCACCATAAAATTTAGGCAATACATCTCTTACACCTTTAGGAAGTGGATGTAGATTACTTCCAAGAGCCAAGGGGCCCACTTGTGCACCCCAAGGGTTAGCAGCCATTGTAGGAAAAATGAGGTTCAAAGGCTAGATGTTTAAAGGAGAAGGTATTAATGTCCTTGGTGGAAATAAGGCTTGAAGGTTTACAGCTATAGGGGTAGATTTCCTAGAAGAAGTTGGCCTACTTTTACTCTTGACAGACTTCTTTCGCTTCTGGGAGAGATCAGGGGCAAAATTGAGGCTTCTTACAAACTCATAAGACTCATCAATGAATTCCTTCCTTTCTTCACTTCGAGTATACCTTTTGCTAGCTAGCTTATCACTATATAGATTAATATGCAATACTTAGAATGGCCTTGGGACCAGTCTATCCACTATTGCTTCTTCATTAGCAATAGGTACACCCCTAATAAGTTCCCTTTCAAGCACTTGATTAACTTGTGTAAATTTCTCTAGCCTTGTTATGAGTTTCTAGGCTTGTGCACTTAAGTCAAAAATGATATCTTCTTGTGTTTTATCAAACCTTAAGCCTAGTTGAAGTACTAGGAAAATTTCATGATGTGGTAAAATCATTTTATCAATCCCCAGCGGAGTCGCCAAAAATTATTAGTGAACAATTATTCCCATGAATGTTCATATGTCAAAATAGAGAAAAGAATGTAAACTAACAAATGAATTCCTATTTGAAGAACTTAGGAATTCTCTACTTAAAATTTCTTCAATTGAAACAGGTGCAACTATCTTTATTGTAGTGAAAGTTTTAACCAAATATACTCAACAGAATAACTTTCCAAGAATGTAATATGATGGAGGTCTTGAAACAACTTATTTCATCTCATCAATATGAAACAAACTTTAATGCAAAAGAACCACTTGATTTTAATTATCAAAATGATCCACATAACTGAAAATTAAATTATTGAGTAGGCAAATTCATAAACCAATTTCTCACAGAATTTCCAAATTCAGAGTTCACAATTTCAAAATCAATAACAGGTGCAACTAAAAGCTTAAATAGTATCTATAGAAATACCAAAGAATAAGCAGATAATAATATCCACTTATAAAGCTTTCAACCCAAAATCAAACTATAGAGTTTCATGTATCTACTAAAATTCTGAAATGTTACTTCTAAACTAGAAATAAAACCATAAACAGAAGTAGTTCTGTCTATCGGTCTGCTGGAGAAATTCTAACCCCCTAAACAATACTAATTATTACATTCATAGGCATGGGGCTGGACTCAAGCCAAAATTACCTCACCAGGAGTTAATTGTCTTTTGAAATAATTGATAACTGAAATTGTAAGAAAACAAAATGGTAAAAAAACTACAGCTAAGCAATTCTTGATTAGGTTGCATTGTCTCCACCAACCGCACCTTTCACCATCTTCCACATTTTGTAGCTAGTTGAAAAGGTAGAAATAACAGATTGATGTCGAAGACCAATGTAGGCGAGCCATTGCTTCCAAATTTCCTTCATCTTCTTCAGTTCAACAACCTTTTCCTCATGCATTTCCAAGTGCTTCAGATTGATAATCAACATAGCTTCAGTGTGCACCACGTTGGAGAAATCCTACTTGGCTTGTGTCTTCTTGTCCTGCCATTCTTGAAACTTCTTTTGGACTTCTTTGATTATCTCGTCTGATTGGGCAATGGAGTCATCTTCTTTTTCCATGAACTGTTCCACAAACCACTTAAGGTAATTTTGAATAATCTAATGTATAACCTTAAGTTCTTGTAATGCTTCTTTGATTTCAAATACCCCTTCTGCCAGTGCTTCATTCCACCATTCAATGAAATCTTTGATGACATACAGGGTTTTTTCATCAAGACCAACTACAGGGCATTCGGCTTGGAATTTATGCAAACCAAATTCTTTCACATCCTCTAGCGGCATTACCACTTTTACCCAGTTATTCTTCTCTTTTTTGTATCCTTCATTACTTACCTCCACTTTTTTGGCAATGTTTGATATCTCCTTTGAGGCATGATCTAAATGTCCAATGTGTTTTACGGTGTTAAGCAGAACATCTTGGACCCATTCACCTGCTACTTTGGCTACTGCTTTGCACTGATGCAGGTTCTCCAATGATTGCTGATTGGTTGCGGAGGATACATCAATTATGGCTGACATCTCACGGATTGACTTTGCTTCAGGATGCAAGATAATGTTAATGTATTGCACCATATTCTTTATTGTTTCCTTCATTTCTTGCTTATCTTGCCCATCTTTCCACACTCTTTCTGCAATCTTCTTATTGGACACCTCAAAGAATTTCATATCTACTTCACAGTTTCCTTTTCCCAAATCAACCTTTGTTATTTGGAAATCTTGAGGCACTATAGAATCATGAGAGCTCCCATCAGGTGGTGTAGCTATCTTTGCTGCCCATCGACTTGAACTTTTGTCAAAATTAATTCTTGCTTCGGTCCTTGCTTTTTTTTACTTTGGGTGCCTTACCAAGGCACTTGTTGACTAGATCGTCAATAGGCATAGATACTAGGACCATACTTCTCTTCTTCTCCATTGAATTCTCCAACCATTTAGGAGTAGTTTGATCCTTTACGGTAGCATGGGAACATTTAACTAAGGGGAGATTACTTTCCTAATTCTTGGTAGCCATTGGAGAATTCTGGGATTCAGGTACATTATACACCATAGATAGGTCTTCTGCTGTCTCCAATTCCACTATTATGATGCTCTTGATTTTGATGGCTAATGCCTTCTTCGTGCTTGAGCGGGTTACTCTCCTTCCTTTTGGAGTTTCTTCTTGAACTTGAAGTTGAAGTGTTTTTGAAACTGCTTCAAGTTCAACTTCAAGTGGACCTGCAACAAAATCAAGGACACTTTGATTAGTTTGCTTATGAGCAGTCCTTTTATCTTTGCTTCTTGATGACTTCTTAGAAAAGCTTGGAGTAGCCGCTGCCTTTGATTTTATCCATTTGGCAGTTCTAATTATTACATCTTTGGTACGGGCATATACATCATTTTCTTCCCTTTTCTCCCAATCGATCTCGAGGATAGGCATGCATTCAATCTGGTCCATGTAAAATTGATCAAGTACACCTTCATAATCATCATCATTTAGCCCATAGGTATCTAACTCCACATTAAACATGATGACTTGTTTAATGGTCAAGTGTTACCATAGCCTCTTCCTCACTTCAAATTCATTATGACAGTTCACCCAAAAATCCTCTAATTGCGAGGAATGAAAGAGAGAGGCTGCATTTTTGACATTGTTTCTAATAAAGCTGGTATAGTCAATATCTAACCGAGAGGTGAAATACCTAAGACATAAGCGGGTTAATGATTTGGCTGACAATATGGCTTCTTTCAAACCGGGGCATCTATAATGTCCAATTTCAATCGGGAAGAATACTGAAGAGGATTTTTTGGAAATTTGAAAGGACTCAACAAGAGAAGCAAACTACCTACACATTTATGACAACACTATAGAATCTGAACAATGGTAATTTCAAAGGTTCACCAGGAAAACCACCCACTCTGATATATGTAAATCTGGGAAATTGAATGAAATAACAACCATAAATTTGCACAACTTGCATGGCTTCTTCTGACATCCTATCATTTTCTCGACCTCGTAGTTCAAATACCAATTTCCCTAAAAAAACATCATTGACCTTCTTAAACTCTTTGCATGCTGTGTCTTCCTAGAGATCTCTGTAATATTGGTAGATAGGCATGTCATCTACCCAAGGTATATGTGGAAGATAGTCCCAATCTTTAGATGTTGCTAGGGTGTAAATCAGATAAGAGGACAAGAAAAATGGACCACAATTGGTAACATCTATCAAGCCCTTATGAAAGTTCTCTACCATTAGGTCTGACCAATCAATGAATTTGACACCTTCAACTATCTTCTGTATGAAGAAGTACATCCAAGACTCCCAGTGGAAAACATGTTCATTTCCATTAATTCTATTCAGTAGGAATACAATATCTGCAATCTCCTTGATGAAGTGTTTGATGGTCAATGGTTTAGGAAACCTAGAACCTCCCTCTGCAAGCTTCAAGAGAAAAGACTGAGTAATCTTTGTGTCATAGCTGGTTTTGTTTGCGACATACAGGTGTTCAGCTTCTTCGAATGTCCATGGCTTGTAGGGTTCTTTATGAGGGATCCTAAGGGTGAAATTGATACTAGTTCTGTTAATTTTGACAACTACTTCCCCCGAGGTTTTCTTAATGCATCTTGAAACAAGGTCATAATGGTTTGCACATTCAAGGATGATCTTTGGGCATGGGATTGCAGTGGGAAAAGCGGTGGCTTCTAATAAACCACTATCAACTAGCCTCTGGTAGATGGGACTCGACTGGGTATTCTTGGTTCTTTCAACAACCTCAGATAAATTTTTATAAACTAAAAATGTATCACGAATTTTGAGCAAGGAACTGAGTAATGGCGGCTTCTCTAATTTGGGTATTTTTGGCAGAAAAAGCATCATGATTGTTATGAAAACAAGTCTACAGGACCAGGTTTCAAATACTTTCAAAACAAAGCAAAGCACAACCAAAATGCAAAGGGGGATGAAGATGCACTTATAGTTGGGCAAAGACACAGCCTAAAATTCACTTTTCTTACCCAAAAGCACCGAGATTTCTTTGGAGAAAATGAGATGAGTGGGAAAGGGTAAATTGCATGCATTTAAGGAATGATTTGGACAGAGAATTATGGGGCAGATTTAGCAAGTAAATACCATCATTACTCATTCGTGTTACATTCATTGGAAAAGGCACCACAGGTGTTCTGTTTTAAATACCCTGTCAAATTCACACGTATTTTCCCATAACAAGTAATCATGAAATGACATTGTTAATACTCTATCAAGTATTGCCACAACCGAACACATACTATCTTAAATTTCTTTTCCTATGACTTTAGATGCTTTGGGAAAATATTATGCTGGGACCCACCTTGGAATGGCTCAACAATCTTTGATTTGCATACAAAAATCGTTAGCAGACAAAACCAACACTGAAATTGAAGTTTAAGTTTTGAGTGATCGAGCTTCAACATTAAGTTTGACTTCAAGTTTACAAAGGTTGACTCAAGAAAACAAGTGCACTTATTACATGGCAGACCAACGAGACTTTGAACCTGAAGTTGAAGTAAACTACAACTTCAAGTTCAACTTCAACGGGAAGACTTGGGACCGAAACCTACTAGGGTGCGACAAAAATTACCAGCTCTAAAAATTCCACTAATGGTATTTTTAGGCAAAAAATTGTTCAAAGGACTCCATAGGAAAATGAAGTGGGTGAATGCATGAACATGACAATAATGGAGTGTGCAAGGAGCATAAGGTTGCATGCTAGGTTGATCTTAAACATGTGGATGAAGGTTATCAATATTGTTGTATTATGATTAAGAGAGATCCCTCTACTCTTTTAGGTTGTGGTGTTCTAGAGGAAGCATGGACTGGTAAGAAGATGAGTTATTCTTTTCTCAAAACCTTCAGTTCTGAAGCATTTGCACATATAGATTCTGAAAATAAAACCAAGCTAGAAGCTAAGTCAAATAAATGTATATTTTTTAGATTGGCATTGATAAATTTTGTTATAGGCTTTGGGATTTTTAAAATCATAAAATTGAAAGAAGTAGGTATGTCATATTCATTAAGAAAGTGTTGTACACAGATCTATTGCAACAACATGGGAAGAAAGAAAATGATTATGTAGTGGTGGATGATACTCCAAAAGATGATGTTCTAATAATCCCTCATGATCTGCAACAATAGCAACAATAAATACCACATGCCAACGTGAATGTTAGATAGTCAATAAGGCTAAGTAGACCTCTAGAAATATTTTCTCCATCTTTTTACTCTATTTTACTAACTGATGCTGGTGAACTTGAATATTATAATGAAGCTGTGTAATGTGAGGAAACTTGCTAAAAAGAATACAACTACTTCCACATAACCCATAATAGATTTGAAATAAACATGCAATTGAAATCCACATACAAGAGAATAGACAACATACCCACACAATTTTTAACACAAGATATACCTTGGGAAACCCTCATTGAGGGAAAAACCCAACCTCCAAAAGCATCCATCACCATGTATTATTCAACAAAAGCACCATTTCAATACAATCATGGAAGCCTTCAAGGCCATAGCCACAATTGAGCAATCCATGTTAACAAGCATTAATCCACACACCCATGCAATGCTTCCAACTTTCACAAATGCTCCTTTGTCTAACTTGTCAAGTCTTGTCCCACTCAACTCTTTCCATTCCTTGCCTTCTATCTTGTTGCTACAACTACCCTTGTGGCTACTTATATAGAATCAAGTCCCACAAAACAAGCAAGTGGTATTATATAAACCATGTACTACCTAACCCATTGACCCCACATTTAATATTGGAAATTTAATTCTTTTCCCCAATATTAAATAATTACATCAAATATTATCACAATATTACAATACAACTCATCAAGTATATGTCATGGGAATCTTTACATGTTGCACATCCATCTAGGTGCAACATTACATAATAAAATAAAATAATACAATATAACAATATTATGCAATGTGTGCAACACCCATTATCTCAACATGCAGGTCGATACTAAGATTTAGTGAGAGTCTATGATATAGAATAAATGGACTCCTTGCTGAAAAATAAAACTTGGGATTTATGTAAGTTGCCTGCAAGTAAAAGGTTTTTATAGAATAAATGGGTTTATAGGTTGAAAGAAGAGGATGGAGGTAAGAAAATATTTAAAGGTAAGAAAATACTTAAATCTATGTTAGGTGTAAAAGAAATTTCATGGAAAAGGGCATTGATTTTGATAAGATATTCTCTCTTCTTGTTAAAATGACTTCTATCCACATTATTTTAAGTATTGTGGCTACTGAAGATTTGAATTTAGATCAACTTGATGATAAAATAGTCTTTATTCATGGTGATTTGGATGAAGAGATATATATGGAAAAACCAAAGGGATTTAAGGTCAAAGGCAAGGAGAACTTAGTGTGTAGGTTGTAGTAATGTTTATATGACGTGAAGCAAGCGCCTCAACAATGGTATTTGAAATTTGATAGTTTTATGCATGAACATGGATACAATGAGTGTTGTAGATCATTGTGTTTATTTTAAGAGGTTGGATGATGAAAAATACATTATTTTATGTTTATATATTTTTAGATTAGAGTAAAAATAGGTTTTGAGGGGACCCAAAACCCCTTATAGAAAGCAAAAAGATATATGTTAAAGAGCCCCAGGTTTTACAAGGATCTGAAACCTAAGTTCATAAAAACAACAAAAAACCAAGTTTTATAGGGACCTAGAACCAACTAAAGAAACTAATAAAATTTTAAAACCAAATTGTACAAGGATTTGGTACCTAAAGTAAACAACAAAACAAAGATGGAAACAAAACAAAATAGGAAAACCAAGACCAACAACCCAACTACAGACTAGAACTAGCAAATAAATAAGTTTTTTGATAACCTTAGCTTAATCCTTTCTAGCCTTCACAATACCCTACGGGATGTCTTCAATAGTAGAGCCAAGAGCCTCAACCACAACTTTTTTTGTGCTTTGTCTCATTCTTTTGGTAGGGCCACTTGAAATCTTAACAACAACAGGGGACACAATCTCCTCATTGCTCCTTTTACTTATACTTGAAACAACAACACATAAAATAGAAGTCACCATGTCCATTCTTTTCCCATTGTCTTTTACGAATTTTTGAAGTTCCATTTCGTAGATGTTCAATCTCTCAGGGATGTTCCCAACCCAATTCTTTAGCTAGAGTCTCTTCATTTTTTCTTCATCCAATTCTCTATGGATTTCTCCCTTTTTTTCTTAAGAACAATAATTTCATTATAGATCCAAGAGTTGACCTAAAGAGAAGCGTCAACTTTCAACTTGGCCTTGTGGAGAAAAGACAACTTTACCATATTATTTTCATCTTAGGTTTGATCATTAGAACTTTTCTTCGAATTAGTTGTCACTTCCTAGGTTTCCTTAAGATGTAACTAATTTTCATTATTTAAACCCTATTGATCTATCATCTCCTTTTAGTTCTCCTTATTTAAATTCTTCTCTTTAATGACAAGGGCTTTTACCTCTTTATTCTTCTCCTTGTTAGAGTCCACTAGAATCTTAACATTAGTTATGTCCTTTTTAGTGGGTATAGGCCTTTCACTTTGGTTCAAAATATTCTCATTTTGTTCCAAAGGGTTTTACATCAACTTTGAATCCAAATTCCCCTCTTTGCTACTTTCCCCATCAATTTTAACCATAGAGATACCCCAACTACTAGAATACCCATCTAGATTAGAACTAATATCCCCAGTTTCAATTTCGTCCTCTTCATCTACACTTTTCTCAGACTCCATAGCTTCCTCATTAGTATTCTTATTTTTTCCCACCTTAATCTACTTCTTTTTGCCCTTACTATCACTACAACCCTCCTCAATTTTTCTTCTCTACTATAGGTGAAAGCTTTACCTTATTTTTTCTATAGAATCAACAAAATAATTCCATCATGGAGCATAGGCTTGGTTTCCTTCTTTCTATGGGCCTAGAGTCTATTTAGTAGAGAAAATTTCAAGTAGAAAGGGAAGTACAACCTATCCTTTATATCGAAAATGGTTCAAAAACATAAAATAGAATTTATGAACCCTTTTCGATCTACCATCCAAAATAAAATACTCATAGATACAAGATAAAACATCTTTCCAAATTATGTTAATTTGGTCCAAGTCATAGAAGTCCCCATTCTTCATGAGCCTTTTTTCCTCTTCATTTTTGGAAAATTTCTTGAAAGGAACATTTGATATACTAGTTTCCTTTCTGAATATTAAGCTCTCCATAGGAAGACCAATTATCTTTGCTATAAACTCCTCTATCAAATCCATTATTACTCCATGAAGAGTAACCCTTTCCTTAAATTAGTTCTCGAAGAAGTAATGACTAATGTGGGTTTTGTAGCCATGTAGCTTCTCAATGTATGCTATCAATTTACCCTTCTAGAGAATCTCCCACACCACACATTTCACTTTCCATTCTTTGTAGCTAGATGACTACTATTTCATCAAATCCCCACCCATAGTGCAACCATCTCTATAAATTCTATTAAAAGTAATAACTTTCATAGGAGACAAGGTATGTTTAACCTGAAATAAGCTTTTTACCCATTAAACATGCCAAGTCCTTTTGATGATGACAAAAAGTACCTCCTCAAAATATGGTAAAATCCATAATTCACCACTTGCCATAATAAACTATAAAATCTCACATAAAATTTTCTTCAATTGTATTAATCATGTCATAATTAATGATTTCCATCAGCTCACTTTCCTTGCTGAGGTTATCACTCCATGTCATCTTTTCATCTGCATAGACAACTTTATTAGCTATCCAGTCAACCACTTTATTGCCTTCTCAGAAATTATGAGTTATGATGATTTTATCAAAAAAATTTATCAATTTTTTTATTTCTATAATACTACCATCAACATTCCACATAATTGTGTTCTTATTATTCAGCATATTAATTATGTTTAAAGAATCCCCTTCTAGCCATAAGTTCCTATAACCAATTTCCACTATCATCTTGATAGTATAAAGAGTAGTAATAGCCTTAGCTTTATGACTAGTCAAGTGACCAATAGGGATAGTCAGAACATCCACTCTTCTTCTATAATGGTCTCTTAGGACTCCACCACACCCAACTCTTCCAAGGTTCCCTTTAGCAGAACCATCAAAATTAGCTTTCAACCAACCCATAGGAGGGGATGTCCATACCACACCTTGTATGTGTTCATTATGTTTCGTACTAGTTCCTACCATTTTCATTGGATTTCTTATATGCACATCATCACTATTTTTATTTTGAGATATAAAATTCTCTTTGATAGCCTTGATAATATTTTGACCCACCACCCATTTAGGAGTTACTTTATTTCTAAATATTCTATTTTTTTTTTCTTTCCAAAGACCCCAAAAAATATGGGGGAGATATATATTACAAAGAAATCTAATTTGAAATCCTTTGACAAGACATTTCTAATTCTAAAAACACTCAGCAATATTACTAGGCCAAACCCACCAAATATTCCAATATTGAAGAGGGAATCCCAAACATTTTTCTTTTATCTACAATTCATGAAAAGGTAATGTCTTCAATTTCCATGTTACATAGGGAATATATATTCACTATATAAATATCTCTCTTTGGAAGATTATCCAGAGTTAATTTTTTTTGGAAGCACAATCCAAAAGAAGATTATTTTTTTTGGAAGCACAGTCCAAAAGAAGATATTAATTTTAGGGATAAGACACTTTATCCAAGCTTTAGCCCACGGGGGGGATCAATCTTCTTCTTAGATCTAAACACAAGTGAAACCTTGAACTAACCACAAGGTTCAATCCCCCACACCATAGTATCCTCCTTGTTATGATAAAGGTTACATGAATTAAGGGAAATTTGAATACTAGAAAAACTTTGGCAAAACTTAGCAATATTAACCCACCCATTGATAGTCTAGTAGTTCCCCAAATATTCTCTGAAAACCTATTTGTATCTTTCTATAGGAGTGATGTCATCAAAATCATCCAACAAAGGATGACCCAAAAGCCAACCATCTTCCCAAAATCTAACCTTTCTTCCATCCCCAACTTTTCACTTACATCCTTTATTCAAAATATGTTTAGACCCTTGAAATGCCCCCCACATAGCAGAGGAACTAGAGATAATGGGGTAAGATAGAAAGTTAGAAGGAGCATTATAAAGGTACTTATGTCTCCATATAGAACTCCATTCTTTATCATCATGGTACACTCTATATCCTTGTTTAGACAACATAGCTTTATTCATACTTCTAATAGATTTGATACCCAAACCTTCTTCCAGCTTAGGTTTAAAAACCTTTCCCCATGCTATCAAAGCCATTCTCTTTTTTTCTTTAGTTCTAGACCACAAAAAATTCCTTCCAATTTTATCAATTGCATATGCAAATTTTACTGGAATTTTGAATAGGCCAAGTGCATAAGTAGGGAGACTTTGAAGACTAGCCTTAAGTAAAGTGACTTTATTAGCTTGACTCATCATATTACCTTTCCAACCAGCTAATTTCTTGTTGAATTTATTCACTAGATCCTTCCAAAAGGATTTAGGAGGACTAAGCCCTTGTGGGAGACCAAGATAAGAGCTTAGAAAGGAACCTATAGAACACCCCAGAATGTTAGCAATTTTCCTTTGTCTAAGAACATGAGTATTAATAAAAAAGAGAGATCTCTTATCCTAATTAATCAATTTCCCAATTATAGTAGAATATAGATTGGCCCTTTTAAGACTTCTTGCCTCCCTAACATCAGCTTTTCTAAAAAAAAGGGTATCATCCACAAATTATTCATGAGAACAGAGAAGTGGATGTGATGTAGGTCTCACACCTCGAATTCCCCCTCTCAAAACCAACCTACTAATATACCTACCAAGACTATTGACCATAATCATTAAAAGAATAGGAGAAATAGGATCACCTTGTCTTAGACCCCTAGAAGGTATTAAAAAATTAGAAGAACTGCCATTTACTAAGACTGCCAAACAAGAGGTAGAAACAAGCTGCATTATAAGCTTAAGAATTTTTTCACTAAAACCAAAAGTGAGGTAAACCTTTTGGAGAAAACTCCAATCTACTCTGTCCTAAGCTTTAGCTATATCCACCTTCATTACAAAACCTTAAGAATTAGAAAGAGATAAAGAATGAATATTTCCATGCACAGTAATAATAGAGTTTAGAATTTGCCTTCCAGGGATGAACCCATTATGTTGATCAGAAATAAGGTTAGGAAGGATAACCAATAGCCACAAAGTAAGAACTTTAGAGATAATTTTGTAAATTGAATTACAAAGATTGATGGGTCTAGAATGTTCAGGGGAGTCAACTCCAAACTTCTTTGTAATAAGATAAAGGAAAGTAGAATTGATCTCTGTTGGCCATTTTGGCCCCCATTCAACCCATCATTGATAATCAGTTTAAGAGATCTTGAATGGGCTAGATTCTTTGATGTGGGTTAACACACTTTTTGGTTAGGTTAACATCTCATGTTAACTTGGGTTCTTCATGCACCGAACTAGTTCAATTTCTTCATGTGCTGAGCTAGTTCAATTCCTTCATGTGTCGAGTTGGCTCATTTTTTCCTTCATGTGCCAAGTTGTGGGGTTAACACACATTTTCTATCAGGGTTAACATTTTGAATTAACTATTTCCACCATTTTGGAGAGTGGCTTTTCTGCTCTTTTTGAAATCATGAAATTGCTGCTGTCTCTTCAAGTAAACATTCAAGAAATGTGTTGACTGACTATTCCATGCCACGTGGTGGATCCTTCTGATGTTGGGTTACTTTTAATTTGATGGTAGTCATATTTTCACATTGCTTCCTTTTGCTCTTGCAAAGATATGATGGCCATTAGATCTTGGGGCTTCTTTTGATATTTATGAGTGCATCTCAGCCGTCTGTGTGGTTAAGTGAAAATTTTGATCCATGGTTGTGTTTTATTCATCAGTTGAGGATATTTTTACAGCATCTAGGCCGTCCATACTCAAATGAAGATCTACATGAATGGTTCATGCATTTTTTGGGTAGATCAAATCTATTCCACACTGATCAACTCTATATTTTTGTGATGGGTTAACTTGCGTGTTATCCCATCTCGCATTTTCTTTGACAATAGTGTGGATTTATTTGTGGCAATCATAGCACATTGCAAGGATCTTTTCTTCAAGGAAAACCAATATTTTGGGGCTTTTTCCATGGTGTTAATGCATCTCCATGCCTCTTTATTACATTTAATGATAAGATCTATTGGATTTGATCTCTTGTGGATGGATGTGTTGATTTTTTGGTTTCTTCTAGTCACTTTTATAGCAAATTGATTTCAAGATCAGATTTAGTTCTAATATTTATTTATTGCTACTCTTTTCAACTTTACTCTATCTTGTGGGGTTTGAACTTCAAGTTAGATCTAAGTTATGCCTGAACTCTATAAAGGCAAGTTGTAAATACTTTTTTCAGGGTTCTTCTCTATTTGTGTTTTTTGTAGCAACACTATGCTATGTAATTCCTTGCCTTCCATTAATGAATTTTTTTCCCTTCCTTACCTCTTCTTTCCATTCATCAAACATGCATGTATCTTGCCTTTTGTTGGGTGTTTCTTTCTACTTTTAAATATTCGTATGTCATGTCCAAATTGTCGATAGTTGCTGTATAAGTGAAGATGTTTTTCCTTTTGGTGCTTCAACTAGTTCCAAACCTACATGTGGATTCTTGGAGATAGAATAGAGTTGAGACTAGTGTACTCTGGACTTTTCATTGATGTGTTAGGCATACATGGACATAGTCTCAACCACCATTCTATCTTAGTGCATCGCCCCCCTTTCCCTTTCTACATCTTAATTTCAATATCCTTCTCCCTTTTCCTCTCAAGCAATAGTTTAGGTGCACCTTGATAGCAAAGGAAGCTAGCCTTCTCTAGAGATTCAGCCTCAAAGAGAAAGTCCCACACTTAGAGGCTATTTCCATGTTACACAAGGTCACTTGAGGATCAATCCTCAAGCAAGGGTATAGAGCTTTGTGACAAGATTTTTTGGCATGCTTGGTGGGACACAAATTCAGCTTCATAAGTCTGATGGTTAGCTAGTTTGAAGATCCATTCATTGAGAAATTGGGTGTTTTTCTTGGTGCAATTAGCTTGTGAGGCATTCATTCATCACCATGGTGAATCTACACATTTTTTGGTTTCATTTAGACTAGGTGTTATGTTTTCAAGATTTTTCTATGAGATTAGTTAATTGAATGCTTTATCATGGATTCTTTTCATAGAGATCCTTCTCACTTTCCCCCATATCATGAAGAGGCTATCCCTCATCCCTCTCACTCCCTACATCAATCTACCTAGTCTTCCTTGCAACCTCATAGTGTTTGTATTTCAAAGGCAAGATTACTCTATGATTGTTTAGATAGCTTGGGTTTTAAGTTTTTTGAACTTGGACAATTTTTTAGCTATGCTAAAAATCCATACCCAAATATAGATTATGGGGATTTTTATCACATTAAACTCATTATGATTGTTTGGAATGAAGAGTTGAAAAATGATAGTAAGACATGGGAAGATGACCCTCTTGTTTATAGCATGGTGTCTGAGGTTTATGATATTTTTGAGTTGGCTCATCATGTTCCCCTTAGAATGTAGTAAAAAGAAGAAGAGAGGGAGAGACAGAGACATTTTGAGAAAAATCTTGCAAGGCAATTTACTGTAGCAAGAGAGCAGGAAATGAAGCTCCAGTTAACTCATTTTTAGACCAAAGAAGTAGAGGCAACCCCTTCTCCAAAATATGTCATTCCAAGTTTCAAGAAGCCCCCTCCATTACAAGAGCCTATTGTTGTAACCCCTCCACTCCCTATGTGAGAAATATGGTTGGGTCATGGGCCTTCCACACCCATCACCATTTCACTCTTTAAGGGTGGACTAGTTGTGTGGACTCCTAATAGCTCAAACATGGAATTTTGGGAGAATGAAATGAAGTAAGGAGAACCATAAAGGGAGGAGTTATAGCCCACTAAGGAGGCAAAGAAGCTTGCTATTGAGAAGAAGGAAGAGTATCCAATCCTTTTATTTGAAGAGCTTCCCTCCTTTGTTGAGGAAGAAGAGAACAATGAGGTTGTTCTTTTTCTTGAGGAACAAAATTTGGCTTTTGAGCCTAAGATGGAACCTGAGGGCCTGCTACAAAAAGAAAAAAGTCTAGATCATGTGTTGCAATAGGAGGTCTCCCATGATATGAAAGAGGAAGTCTTGCCTTTACTACCCCAAATTCAAGAGGTACCAGTTGCTACTCATGAACCACCACACACTCCAGAGGGAGAAACCTTGTTGCAGTAGCTACAAGCACAATAAAGACAATTTGAGGTAGAGCTTTCAAGGAGGCTTAAAGTAGAAGTTGCAAAGAGGCTAGAAGCCCAACAACAAGAGTATGAATCAATTCTTGCAAGGCAATTGGCTACACAAAAGGAACAATGTGAGAAAGAGCTATAAGAGAGGCTGATGAGCATGGTGAGTGCTACATAAGAGGTAGAAAAAATACAACCACCCTTCCCTCCCACATCACAAGAGGCTGTACAAGTGTAGGAGGTGCAACCCATTATTTGCAAGGATTTAGATGTGCTAGAGAAAGGATTCATGTTGCAGCCGAAACATAAAGAAGAACACACACTACCACCCAACCATTAGAGCTAGCCCTTGTTGGCCAAGAGGATTAAACTATTGTAGAGCACAACAGTAAGGTCAAGGCTAATTTCTTAGACCTAAAACCATCAAGAGGATGCCCTATAAGGCATCTAGCTTTGCAAAAAATTAGCAAGTTGCCCCCAGTCATGCCCATTCTAGAGCATGAGGGTGAGGACCACAAGAAGGAGCAAATTTTTTGTCTTGCTCAAAATCAAGGTGTCCTAGTGCTGGAAATCAGCTTCATTGTCTTCAACATACTTCAACAAGCTAGTCAATTACTTTGTTTGATATTTTTATTTGTAAATACTTGTACAGAGTAGGTTTTTTTTGCTTTCCAAGAAGAGCACAAGCACATTTACTCCTTTTTTGGAGTCATTCTAAGCTTTTTGGAGTATCCTAGATTTTTTTCTTTTTGTTGGTTGTAGAATTTTTTGAAGTTGTAGGTGGGATAATGCATCATTTCTTGCTGATGACTCTATGCCCAATGGATTGCTTAAGGCTTCTGGTCTATGCTTAGTAGGCAAGCATCCCCTTTAAGTCACCAAGAATGTTGACAATTTTGGCCCCCATTCAACCCATCATTGATAACTAGTCTAAGAGATCTTTAATGGGTTGGATTCTTTGATGTGGGTTAACACACTTTTTGGTTGGGTTAACATCTCATGTTAACTCAGGTTCTTCATGTGCCGAGCTAGTTCAATTTCTTCATGTACCAAGCTAGTTCAGTTCCTTCATGTGCCAAGTTGTCTCATTTTTTCCTTCATGTGTTGAGTTTTAGGTTAACACACATTTATACTAGGGTTAACATTTGGCATTAACCATTTTTTCCATTTTGGAGAGACTTTTTTTCTCTTTCCAAAATCATGAAATCATTGCTATCTATTCAACTATTCATTCAAGAAATGTGCCAACCAACTATTGCATGCCACATGGTGGATCCTTCTGATGCTAGGTTGCTTTTAATTGGATAGTGGTCATATTTTTGCATTGCTTTTTTTTTTTCTCTTGTGAAGATACACTGGTCGTTAGATCTTGGGGCTTCTTTGGACATTTATGAGTGCATCTCAGCCATTTGTTTGGTTAAGTGAAGATCTTGATCTTCAGTTGTATTTTATTCATCGGTTGGGGATATTTTTGTAGTATCTAGGTTGTCCATACTCAAAGGAAGATCTACATCAACAATTCATGCATTTTTTTGGGTAGATCAAATCTATTCCACATAGGTCAACTATGTATTTTCATGGTAGGTTAACTTGCGTGTTATACCATCCCACATTTTCTTTGAAAATGGTTCAAATTTATTTGTGGTAGTCATGGCACATTGCAAGGATCATTTCTTCAAGGAAAACCAACATTTTGGGGCTTGCTCCATGGCATTAATGCATCTCTAGGCCTCTTTATTACATTTAATGATAAGATCTTTTGGATTTGATCTCTTTTGTATGGATGCATTGATTTTTTGGTTTCTTCATGGCACTTCTATAACAGATTGATTTCAAGATCAAATTTAGTTTTGATATTTATTTATTGCTGCTCTTTACAACTTGACTTCATCTTGTGGGGTTTGAACTTCAAGTTAGATATGAGTTATGCTTGAACTCTATAAAGGCAAGTTGTAAATACTTTTTCTGGGTTATTCTGTGTATGCATTTTTTGCAGCAACATTATGCTATGTAATTCCTTGCCTTCCATTAATGAAATAGTTTTCCTTCCTTACCTCTTCTTCCCAGTTGTCAAATGTGCATGTATCTTGCCTTTTGGTGGGTGTTTCTTTCTATTTTTCAAGGTTTGTATGTCATGTCCAAACTATTGTAATTTTTGTATAAGTGAAGATGTTTTTCTTTTTGGTGCTTCAACTAGTTCCAAACCTGCATGTGGATTCTTGGAGATAGAATAGAGTCAAGACTAGTGTACTCTGTACTTTTCATTGATGTGTTGTGCATACATGGACATAGTCATAACCACCATTCTATCTTGGTGCATCACCTTCCTTTCCCTTTTTGCATCTTAATTTAATTCTCCTTCTCCCTTTTCCTCCTAAGTAGTAGTTTAGGTGCACCTTGATAGCAAAGGAAGCTGGCCTTCTCTAGAGATTTAGCCTTAGAATGCAAGTCCCACACTTGCAAGATATTTCCATGTTGCACAAGGTTGCTTGAGGGTCAAACCTCAAGTGAGGGTGAATTTTTTTGTGAAAACAATCTCCTTAGGCATTTTTTTCTCCAATAAATTCTTTCACTGCATCACAAACATCTTTACCAACCACTTCCCAAAATTTCTAGAAGAAAAACATTGGAAATCCATTTAGGCTAGGAGATTTATTTCCTTGAAAGGAGCAAACAACTTTATAAATTTCATCCCTAGAAGGAATGACTATCATCATTTTGTTCTGATCATTAGTGACCACTCGAGGAATGGCTTCAAGAAGCCCCATCTACCTAGTTCCACCTAAATTAGGGTCTAAAGATAGAATAGATGAAAAATAGGAAACCATTTCTCCAGATGTTTCATTTTTATTAGTTATTTTAACCCTTCCCCTAGAAAGACTAGAAATATGATTCTTAGCCCTATGTTTCATTATAGTTACATGAAATTTTGTAGTATTTCTGTCACCTTCAAACCAGATAGATCTAGATCTCTACCTCCAAAAGGTTTTCTCTTTAGATATAATATCAAGGCACTTTACCAACTTTTCATTTTCTTCTTTAACCAATTCCTCTGAACAACCTTTCCCCCAAGTTCTATCTTGAATAATTTGCAGCTCATCATTTAGATTTGATTTACTCTCAAAGATATTCCCAAAAGACTTCTTATTCCATTCTCTCACCCTTTTTTAACATTCTTAAGTTTGGAAGAAATATGGAATAGAGTAGTACCTTCAATATTAATGTTCCACCACTTTTCTAGTAAAGAAGTAAAGTTTGGATACTACATCCACATTTTCTCAAACCTAAATGGGAAATTCTTCCTAGCTTGAAAAGGATCAGCATTAAATTAGAGAGGAAAGTGGTTAGAGGCAGTCTCTTGAATAATAGTAAGTGAGAAAATACAATTTTTAGTCCAGTCTAGAGAGATAAGGGCTCTATCCAAGTGAGGTTGAATGCAGTCATTTCCAACTCTTTTATTGCTCCATGTAAAGTCAATACCATGGATTTTCATATCCATTAATCCTTATTTATTGTTGAAATCTATAAGATCCAATTTACCTTCCAATTGACTAGTATTTCCTCCTTTATCTTCATGATCATAGAGAGGAACATTAAAATCTCCCAACATAATCCATTTACCATTATAATCTAAACTCTAAAGCTTAGATAGAGAATCCCAAATTTTTTTCTAGCAATCTTGTTATTAGGAGCATATATATTAACTACATACTAGTAGTTTCCTTGAGATAAATTATGTATCTTGACTATAATAAACTGATTATTGGCATCCATTAGAGTTCGAAAAAATATTGAAATTCTTCCACATGATCAGTGTTCCTCTTGATGCTCCTTTAGAACTACTCACCATGAGACCATAGTTATTAAAAGACTTTAGAATTTTAGCTTTACCTTTCTCCATCTTTGTTTTTTGGATCACCATAATGTTTTTGATAAGAAAAAAAAGTTTTACAAGGATCCTGAAACCCAAGAGTTAAAACATATCATAAGGCTGATAATATGTAGTTAAAGCCTAGCTAGTAAAAGAAGGCCAACCAAAGGACCAGTTCAATAGATAGACAAGAAGCTAAAGGCTAATAATAAGAAAAAGAAGCCCAACCAGAAAATAAAGGCCAACCTAAAGGCTAACACAACAGATTAACAAACCAACTAGATGAAAACTACAACAATCTAATAGTCCCAAAGATAAGAAAAGAAAAACCAATGTTATTCCTCTGTCTTTCTCTCCAACTCTTGCATCATTTCCACTGCTTCATAGGCTCTATTAATCTCCTCAGCCATATGTTCCTACTTCTTTTGACTATCTCGCTCCATGATGTTGAAGGTAATGTCAATCGTCACCTCCTCTTCCATCTTGGATCTTTCTCTATCCTTTTCCTCATTTTCATCTAGAAGACCCCTTGTTTTCAGCATTCTAGTAAGGGATGAGATATTATCATTGATTGAATTTAGAATGTTAATAATCTGATTTGATAGATAATGGTTGTAATTATCCAAATTCTAGATTCTCTTCTTAGTCAAACTAAGTCGACCCCCCTACTCATTGAAATTACCACAATTTGGCATCTTCCTTTTGTGTTCTAGCTAGCCTATTTTTTCTCTGAACTCCTCCAACTCATGGTAAAGCCATTTGACTGACCTAAAATTGTCAATCATCTTGTTCCTAGAATTATTAAGAAAATTCATGCTAGTTTCCCTTGAATTATCTATTATGGCCACCATTGCTAGATCAATGAGATCGTCCAACTAGAGCTGACCCTATTTTTCTTCTAAAATTTGTGGGTTTTTTGCCTCTGTTATGATTACCATTTTAGAAGTTCTAACATTAAATTTTCTCTAGGCCATGCACCTATCCTTAATAACCACCCCTCCTCCCTCACCATTATTCTTCTCCTTATCCTATTCCTAAGGATGAATAGGGGAAAAAGGAATGGTAGAGAGCTCTAGTCTAGAATCCACAATCCCCTCTACATCCTTCTCTTTTGAACCCCTCTATTTTTTAGCCACTAACTTTGCTAACTTAGTTTCTACCTCCTCTTAAACCTCTTCATCAATTTTCATATCATCCCCTTCCTCATTATACTCTTCATCTACCTGGCCTAATGATTTAGACCCATGTCCTCTAGGGCTCTTCTTGCTCGAGGTTTTTATTGATGAAGGTGATTTCTTGTCTAAATCCTTGGCCTTCTTTGTAGGTGTAATGTTCTCTTCACCCTCTGAACTAATAATTTGGACATCCTCCGAATTAGACAAGAAACTAGAGCTTCCCATATCCACAGAAGCAATGGTGCCCTATAGGGGGTTTTTCTTATGGTCTGAGACTTGAAATGCTCATAAATTAGAAGTAATAACCCCTCGTGTAGGGCCATATTTGTTGAGGGTTTCTTCTTATTCCGAGAAATACTCTTACACATTGAAGTATATAAATAGAAAGGGAATGAAATCTTGACACCATAGTGAAAGTGATTGAGTAAAACAAAGTGATGTGTTCTTCCTCTATCAAATCTCCTATCCAAAGAAATATACTCTATGATGGCTTGTAAGACATACCTCCATAGCTTCTTGATAGAATCCATTTCTTAATAAGTTTCACACTTTACTAGTTCATTTCTCTCCTCTATATTCTTTGCAAATTCCTTCACAATGTTCACTAACATCTTCTTATCCCTATAAAACTTCAACCCCTCTGCCAAAATTTCAATTACCAAAGAAATGATTTCCTCGATGACCTAAAATGAAACCCCATCCACTTTAACCATTCCATCCTTCCATGAATCCACCATACTATTAGTGATTGTAAGGTCAAAGCTATGAAGATTAGTAATGTAGTTGGCTATACCACCCTTCTCTAGCTTTTCCTAGACTTTTGTCCTTTGTTTCCATTTTTTTGCTTCACCAATAGGTTCCTTCCTAATTCTTTGCCCCACCATTTTTGAAATTTTGGCGCTCACTATTCTCGTAAACCCCAACTTTTGAAAACCCTGATGGCCACCTCTCTGATAATCACCAATATGTATTTCTTTATCCCCAAAATGGTAAAGACAGAGAAAGAATTTGACCCAAGAAATGTGTCAATCTGACACTGATAACCTCATTTGACTACATTTTCTATAATAGCCATTATTATAATTACTTAAATCCCAACTCTCATTAAATACCATTATAATAGTTAGATATCCATCGTACCTCCCTAGATTTTTTCCAGCTCAATTAGGCTTTTCACCTCTTCTAGGATATTTCTTCTAGAATCCCAAATCATCCCATTTTCTTGCCTAATTGCTTCGTTGGCAAACTAGTTCACCACAAAATTTGCCTCGTATTCATGGGTGATGTGGACATTTTCAAAATTGTTAAGAAGGGAGCGGGTCTTTTCAATAATATTAGCTATTGACCATGATGGTTGAGTGACCCCTTTAATACACCTTATGATGTTATATGAATCCCCCTCCAACCATAATTTTTTAAATTCCATGTCCAAAGATAATTTCACCATGTGGCATGCAACACTAGCTTCTGCAAAATGGTTTGTCTGATATCCCAAAGGATGGGAAAAATATGCCTCCCCTCTACCATAGCTATTTCTAATGATATCTCCACAATTCAAAGGTCCAGGGTTTCGTTTGGCCACACCATCAAAATTTTCTTTATGCCATCCCTTCGGAGGGAGTAACCAATTCACCTCCTATCTTTTAGTCCTCACATCCTTATCTTTCTACTTCTTCTTAACACCACTTTCAAATTCTCCTCACTTTCTTACTTGATAATTTTCCTTCATGCCTCTATATATCTTGTCCATTAGAAAGAAAGCAGGTCCCTCTCTTTCTCTAAAGATTTGATTATTTGTTTCCTTCTAGATTCCCCAATAGAAGGGAGGCAAAGACCAAGTACTTAAATCCTACAAATCTGTACCTTTAAACATACTATTCCATTGACAAAATTAATCCAATACATTTCGTGGCTTGCACCAACTTACCCCAAGATTCTTTATTAAGCTATCCCAAACCTCCCTTGAATAAGGACAATGGATAAACAAATGATTTTTTGATTCCATTTGATTTTTACATAGTATGCATCTATTAGGCATATAAAATCCTCTTTTAATTAAATTATCCTGGGTAAGAATTTTTTCTTATAAAGCCAACCGGAAAAAAAATATTGTTCTTTGGGGTAAGACTAGGTATCCAGGCTTTAGCCTAGAGGGCTTCTCATTCAAGCTGCAAAGAGAGTTATATCTCGATGCAACTAAGTAACAACCATTTGGGTTGTCTCCCCAAACAAGCTTATCCCTCTTGTTATTAAGAATCGAAGAGTTCAGCATTATCATAAACTTCTCAACGTCATCTGAAATGAGAGACATGTCTCTCCAACCCTGGTTAGTTCTATGATCACAAAATTTCAAACCAAATTGCCTAATACAAACATTTGACTAGTTTTCAAAGATAGGATTATTTATAAGGGGGCCTTGAATCAACCAGTTGTCATGCCAGAAAAAAATTTCTTCACCATTACCCACTTTCCACTTAATCTTAGCTTTGGCGAAATCCCTCGCCTTAAGGATTCCATTCCAAATGACAGATCCAGTCGGGATGTCTTCATTATTGAGTAGGAATTGAATAGTAGGTCTTTTGATATACTTATTAACAAAAATATGTCTCCATTCCCCTGTGCTATTAAAAATTCACTAGATCTGTTTAGCTAGAAGAGCCTTATTAAGATGCTTTAATTTCCTAATTTCTAGGCCCTCATAGCACTTTGGAAGACATACATTATCCCAAGCCACAAGGGGATATCTCTTCTAGCCCTCAAGGCTAGACCAAAGAAAATATCTCTGGATCTTTTCTATTTTTTTAGCAAACTTTACTGATATTCCAAAAAGACTCAAGGCATACATCGGGATATTCTAAAGAGTGGATTTTACCAAAAGACATTTTCCTACTTGAGTAATAGAAGCTCCTTTCCACCCCACCAACTTCTTGCTAAATATATCAAGAATTCCATTCTAGAAAGAATAAGGAGGCTTCAAACCCATAGGGAGACCAAGATAAGTAGAAGGGAGCTTTCCCACTCCACACCCAAGAATCCTCGCTATTTTCCTTTGTCTATCTTCTAGAGTATTAATGAAGAAGACATAGCTTTTCTCCCAATTAATAAGCTATCTTGAACCTCTGATATACAAATCTAGAATATCCTTCATCACTTTTACCTCATGAATAGATGCCTTCCCTCCCATATTAGTATCATCCAAAAACTATTGATGAGAAAAAGAAGCACTCCTTGAAGATGATTTGATCCCTTTAAGTCTCCCTTCTTTTTTTTCCCTCTAAATCAACCTTCCAATACATTCAACCATGATAATGAACAAAATACAAGAAATAGGATCCTCCTGTCTTAACCCTCTCGAAGGTTTAAAAAAAATTTGAGGGAGCCCCATTTACCAAGATTGTAAGGGAAGAAGTAAGAATAAGCTAAGATATAAGCTTACAAACTTTCTAATCAAATCCAAAAGCCTGAAGCACCAAGCCAAGGAAGGCCCAATCCACCCAATCATAGGCTTTGGAAAGATCCAACTTAAGAAGCATACCTTCTCTTTTTCTTTCTTCCATGGAATGAATCACTTCATGAACCATCATGATAGAATCCAATATTTTCCTTCCAAGGAAAAAACCTATTTGTTGCTGTGATATAATCAAATGGAGAATTTTGAGGATTCTTGAGGTTAACACCTTTGAGATAATCTTGTAGAAAGAGTTACAAAGACTAATAGGTCTAAATTTATCCAAAGAATCACCCTCAAGGACTTAGGGATGAGGACCAAGAAAGTAGAATTGATATCCTTAAGAATGCTTCTTGCTCCAAAAAATTCTTGGACAGCCTTCAACACATCTTCCATAACCACCTCCCAATAAGTTTGAAAAAAGAAAGTTGGAAAACCATCGAGTCCAGGGGATTTGTGAGTAGGAAAAGAGAACAAAGCTTCTTTGACTTCTTGCACTTTTGGAATCTCCCTCAACATGTTGTCATGATGGGTTTGAATAATCTATGGGAGACAAGAGACAATTTTGTTATGATCCACCTTTGATAGCAAAGGATCCCAGGATAGAAGAGAGGAGAAATAAGATACAACCTCAGCAAAAATATCATTCTCTCTTGTCAAAAGATCCTGACCCTTTTTTAAAATTGATATTCTATTACTTGCTCTATGCTTAAGAGTAGAGATAAGAAAAAACTTGGTATTCAGATCACCCTCTTTAAGCCAATTGATTCTTGATCTTTGTTTCTAAAACTTCTCCTCTTTGCTTATAATATTATGCAAGTCAGTCAAAATGGACATCTCAATATTCCTATTAAAATCATTATACCCATCTTGTTGAATAGTGTCTTGGATAGAAGTGAGCTTGATAGGCAACTCCTCTTTGTCCTGAAAGATATGACCAGAGTTAGTCTTATTCTAGACTTTAATCATTTGTTTCACATTACTCAACTTCTTAGAAACTCTAAACATAGCTGTTTCTTCCACTTCCATACCCCACCATAGTATATCTTATTAAATAAATTAGGATGGGAAGTCCACATCTTTTCAAACCTAAAAGGGAAGTTCCTCCTAGGTTGAAGAGAGACAACTAAGAGGGATATGGGGGAGTGATCTGAACCAACTCTTGGGAGCAAGGACAACCTACAAGAGAAAGAATTTAGCTAGTCCAGAGTAATAAGACCTCTATCCAACCAAACCTAGATATAATCACTTCCAATTCTTTTGTTGGACCAAGTGTAAGTTCCACCCGACAGATCCACATCCAACAAAGCCAAGCTATTAATAACATTGGAGAGATCCATCTTGCTTTCCCAATCTGGAGCCAAACCTCCCAATTTCTCCTCATTCATAAGAGGAGTATTGAAGTCCCCCATAATAATGCCTTTATTCAAATTACTAGTCTGGACCATATCACAAATATTAGTCCAATAATTATTCCTTTCCCTTTTAGAATTAGGAGCATAGACATTCAAAAGGAACCAACATTCATTGGAGTGCAAATGAAACACTTTACAAAAGAGAATATTTCCATCATTATACAATGAAGTAAATCTAAACTATTTATTATTAAAAAAAGTAAGCAAACCTCTTGATGCACCTTGAGAGTTCGCTGCCTCACCTACCATATTACTACTAAGGGACATCTTACCTAGAGTCTCCTTTATTTTTTTCTCTCGAATCATCAAAATATCAGGTCTTTGATCTCTAATCATATTCCTAAGAATTTCTTGCTTATGGACCCCATTGAGGCCATTTATATTCCAAGAAATTATCTTCATTTAAAATTAGAAGTACATTCCAAAATAGTTCTCTCATTCCCATCTGCCAAACTCCTTCTAGCCTCATCTTGAATGACTTGACTAACAATCCTCCTTCCTACTGACCTTGACCTCCTTTCCACATCTGGTCTACCAGGACTCCTAGTCTATGTTGGAGAAGTCAGGGAGGGCTCTTGACTATTTTTCTTTTTTGACTTTCCTTTGTTATCCCTGAAATAGTCATCAACCCTTCCCATCTTAATTGGAGATAAGGAATTGTCCTTCTCAAATCTCTCTTCCAAATTACAAGAAACAAAGTAGTCCTTCCTAGAAGAAGGAGGACCTCCCTCTACTACCTCTTGGTTATCCCTCTCTAAATCCCCTTCATTTCTCAACACTTTCTCCCCTTTTCTCTTTGACAAACTATAATTCTCTATCCTATTCTCTAATATAGCCACCTTAGCTAGAGAATCCATGTCCTTGACTCTAGGGAAACCAAGGTTCTTGACTAGATCTACCACTTCACTAGGTCTAGGAAAAACCTTATCCTTTGTCTTGCCTTCTAAAATGATAGGGTCTTCCCTATTTTAATTGAGTCTTCCACCTCAATAATCTTTGGTCTAGTCATGACCTTTTCCACTATCCTATCAACCTTTGGTTCATTTTGGAGTAATTTGATTTCTCCTATGATAGGAGCTATCGGGACCTCATCAAAAATCTCTTGGGGCTTCTAGCCTTCCTTTATATCCTTTCTTTTCCAGATCTTTTTCTCATTTCTAGGTTTAGAAAAAATTGGAATCATTTTCTTTTCAGCTTTAGCCTTAGGAAACTAATTTTTCTTATGCCCAGATTTCAAACGATGAAAATAGGCAAAAGGAACATTTTCATAATCTAGTTTCTGAGTATGTGTCCCAAGTTTTGTGTGAAAGCACACAACTTTTGATATATTGGCCCCTTCCCTCACTCCAATATTGATCCTTTCTTATGTTAGTCTCCTTTTAGAAGTCGTTATTGGGTCTATAGATAAAAGATCACCAAAGGAATTTGCCACCCTCACGAAGACATCCTCATTCCATAAACTCTTAGGCAAACAAGTTCTTGCACAAAAAATGAGTAATTTAGATCTAGCTTCAAAGACCACTTCTAGAGCACCATGGTGGAGCGACCTATGCTCCATGGCCCTTTACATAGGATGTTTGACAAGTTCTCATTACAAAAGAAATTAGAAGATACGAAGCGTTTCACCATCACTATAAAAATTTCCTGTCCTTTAATATTCCATTTCTTCTAAGTGAAGGATCTTACAATATCTATGTTTGGCCTTGGCCTAATAAACTTTGCCACCAAGGTTGAACTCATTGAAGCAATGCTATGATCTATCAGCTCGTCTAGAATAGAAATTGCGCAAGAACCCTTTTCCAAGCTAGAAAGAATTTTAATTGGAGGAAAGGAAGACTTACCAGTAGGCTTAACTCCAAAAAGAGAAGACCATTTTGTGGGAAATACCCCAAATTGATCCACCTTGGGTGGTGGAAAGGCTTTTCCAGATCTTTGCTCTTATCACATGGGTCCCCATCTTCATTCTGTGTCGCATCTCCAATTTCTACTATCCTCTGACACTTCATAAACCCCTCCTACATTCTAGGCTTCCGATTCCCTCCTCCCTAAGGAATCCAACCTAGGACAAGTTTCAAATTTCAAAAAGGTGTACTTCCCTATCCTCTTCTCTATCCACTCCCACTCACCATTCAAAAAAATGCAAGTTAAATGAATGATTAAATTTATTAATCCTTGGTTGTAAGCACTATAGGCAAGAAGCCCCACTAATTCACAAAGGGTCAATGAAAAACATTCTCAATTAAGATCCATAGTAGAGAATGAACCTATGGGGACTTGAATCTTGGTTGTAGGCCCTACAAGTAAGAAGCTCCACCATTTCACCAAAGGGACAAGCCTAGATCACCATAATGTTAGGTTTATGATCCTAAATTTTTTTTCTAACTACCTTTGTAATGCTATTCACCCCCCTTACGCTCCAAGTAATTATTTTCATTTCTTTTTAGGGGTGAAATCCAAAATATTCAATTGCTTCCCATAAATGATATATTGTAAGCTTTTTAATTTTCTCTTATTTTTGGATGTCTTTCTGCTAGATTTTTCTAGGGTTCCAACATTTGGTTTCAATTTTAGAGAACCTATTTTCAAATTACTTCTTTGAGTAGCTACTCCTATTGGCATAATAAGAGGTGCCATTTTCTTTTCAACCTTTTTCCTTTGTCCTATTTTCTGTTTAAATTCTTCCTTACCTACTTTCTATTACATTTGGTTAGAAGAAGATTCACATTCAAGTACATCTCTTCAAAAAGATGTTCCGACAGAGGGAGATTTCTTCCGTCTAGAGAATCCTCCAAAAATTTATTTAATGAATCTTCCAACTATCCAATCCCTTTTTCTAAAATTTCTCCTTCATCAAACTCCCCTAGCCCATCCACATCATCCAGTTCCTCAACATAATTTTGATAAATGACCATCTGGTTTTGTATTCTTCCTGATTCCTTATTATCCTGAGTAGAGGATAAAGGTATAACTTCATCATTCATAGTTTTCTTACCTTCATCCTCCAACATCTCCTTCCTATCATTAGAATAAGACCTAAGGATATCTTCAATTTGTTGACCTTTTGGAGCAAATTCTCTAGTTAAAACTTTAGGTTTCTAAAACCTTTTTTGAACCTTCTTTTCCTTAGTCACCACCTTTTTATTATTTCTAAGTTTCAAAGGACAATTTTTTGCCCAACCAACCATTTTTTTTGCAGAAAAAACAAGCATTAGGGAGATCTTCAAAAATAACCTCTTGAGTCCATTTTCCCAATTTTGAATTGATTTCCACCTTCTGAGGAAGGTCCTTCAAGTGTGCTACTTTGACATAGATCCTAACAAACAAGAGTTTAGATCTAGTAGTAGTCATATTATCAATGGCAATGAGCTCTCCAAAGGATCCAACTATCCCTTTAAAAAAATATTCATTCCAAAACTCAAGTGGGAGACCCGAGAGTCTTACCCACACAAGAGTAGTGAGAAAGAACACATTTGAGAGGTCGATATTTGGTTCCCATTTTTTGATCATTAAGGAACTATTACCAAATAACCATGGTACACCACATAAAACCATATTTAGATCCTCCTTACAGGTAAATAAAAAGGAGAAAAAAAAATTAGACATTAAAGCAATGTCAACTTGACCTCAGAGGACCCATTTTGTTTTAATCATATTTCTTAAGGTTTCAATATCTGGAAGAGACCCCACATTTTCTAACTAGGGTTAACTCCATAGAAGAAATAGAAAAATCAACTATCAGTTATGAGACAAAAATTTGAAACTCACATTTTTCGCAACATGATATGAGGTAATAGGAGGGAAGGTTGACTTGCCTCTTGGTCTTCTCCCAAATAAAGAAGACCACTTTCTTTGACCAACTTCATCCTTATCCTTCTTCTACTCCCCATCACATGATTCTTTGGTATCCTTACACACCACAGAGGAAGGGCCCCTGTTCAAAATATTCTCAATTGGGTCCCTTATAAGGGCAAGGATAGCAATTAGAGGATTAGACTAATGGAAGTCAAAATCCCCATGCCTTCTTGAACCAAAGCCCAACAAGACTTTGTCTTCTTCTTGCTCCAAATTCCCACTTGATGCATTACCAGTATCCACAACCACATTCCCTACATAACCATAGACAATCCCCACACCCAGATTCTTGCCTAAAACATTCCCTACAAAACCAATGTTAATCTCCACAGCCAGATTCCTGCCCAAAACTACTACCATCACTAAAGATATCAGTCCCGCAACCACTTTAACTAATTTTCATTTTATTATTATATGATATGCTTGTTTAACATTAAGGGGTTGAAACAATAGTTAGTACATTCATTTTCTATGAAGGATTTGGGGGCAACAAAACAAATCCTTGACATGAACATTTGTAGAGATAGGAAGAATAAAAAACTAACATTATCTTAGGTTGATTATATTGAGAAGGTGTTGCAATGTTTCTCTATGGAGAATGCTAAAGTTGTCAATGCACCTTTACCTAGTCATTTGAAGTTGACTAAGGAAATGTGTCCCAAGACATAGGAAGAGGAGAATAATATGTTCAAGGTACCTTATGCTTCAAATGTAGGAATCTTGATGTATAATATGGTATGTACAAGGCCAAATATTGCACATATAGTGGGAGTCATTAGCAGGTATATGAATCATCTAGGGCTTGAGCATTAGAATGTATTTAAATGGATTATTAGATATTTGAGAGGAGAATCCAATAAGTGTTTACATTTTGGGGGCTCTACTACTGATTTGCAGGGCTATGTTGACCCAAATTTGGCAAGAGATATTGATACTAGATGGAGTACCACATGTTATGTATTTAATATTAGTGAGGCAATAGTAAGTTGAATTTCTCAGTTTTAGAAGATGAATTTTTTATCCACTATAAAGGCAAACTATGTTGCTTGTATAAAGGCAATGAAGGAGATGATATGGCTTTGGTTATTCTTATTTTATTATTATTTGTTTATAGATAGCCAAAGTGTCATTTATCTTGCAAAGAATTATGCTTTGTATTCAAAGACAAAACACATATAGTTGCGATACCATTTCATTCAACCAGTTTTGGATGATGGATAGTTACAGCTGGACAAGATACATTTAGATGGTAATCCAACATATATGTTTACAAAGGTAGTAACAAGGGAGAACCTTAACTCCTCTTCAGCTTCGGTTGGTCTTCTTGACTAAACAAAATAAAAGAACAAAAGTGTCCATGGTGGTTTGATCCAGTGGGAGCCTCATGGAGTAGCAACATTGCTACAAGATTAGTCTCCAAGTTGGATATTGTTGACTAGTGTGGAGCTTGATTAGTCTCCAAGTGGGATATTGTTAGTTTTTGGTGATTGATAAGGGAATTACTATACATACTCCATAATTCCATATTTTTTGGGGCTATTTTATCAAAAACTTTTGGGCTTACATGTTGTAACTAATTTTAACCCTAAAGTGGAAAAATACTTGTATAAAATGGCTTAGGGTTAGGTATTTTCATAATGTGTGATGTGTTAATTGCTTCTTGTGGTGGTATTGAGTTGTAAAGGATTACAGATTGTAAGTAGGTTGTAATCATTGAATAATAATAATATTGGACTTGTGGTTTTGTGGATGTACCTTGGGATTGGGTGAACCATGTTAAATCTTGCTGCCTTGTGTTCTCTTCTGTGCAATTTAATATTTTTTGATATTGGCTATATTTGCGTTTAATTGTTATTTATGTCAATGGTTAATACTAACATTTTGGAACTATGCCACAAATCATGGAATCAACAATATTACTCTTCCCATAATAGAAGAGGCCTATGTGATACATTTACATGACCTTTCTCAATCTCTTGTCTATTTGGATATGATTGCTCTATTTCTTGAACTTCAAAAGGAGCCTAGATTACTAAAATCATTCAATCAATCATGTAGGTAGAGGAATAATGAATAAATGGCCTAATATGTATGCTCAAGGATTGAGCCTTAGACTAGATGTTGAAGATGAAAGTAAGACAAATATTTCTAAATTTGTTAAAGCCAAGCTATGAGCATCCATTCAAAATGAAAATGGAATTATAGATTTCCATGACTGTAGATGGATATCAAAGATTTAGCTATCAACCAAAAATTAATAAGATTTGGGCATTTTAGAACTTGTTGAACAAATCAATGACACTTAGATCACAAGCCCTATTAATTGTCCATGTTTGTCTGCCAAATCCTTTTAATAGATTTCAAGTTTTCATCAAATACGAAAAATTCAAAATTCAAATAGGAATTTCAATTCCAATAACACTCTTTTTAGGTGGAATAGAAAATGCTCATTTGGGGACCAATGTTGGAATACAAATTCCTATTACCAATTCTAATTTGGCAAACACAAACTAAGGATTTAAAAATTTGAGAATTTTTTGATGCCTATTCCAACTCTATTCCATTAGATAAATAGGCCTAAAAGCTATAAGATCAAAATGTGGAGTCAAAAAAATTGCATATCAAAATGCATGATGCTTCACAAACTATAGTGAACACTTGGGAATGTGATTTTTAGTGTGTATTCAAGCATAATCATGAAAATTTCTTGATTATCAAGAAGCATGGTATGTAATGCTCTAATTTACATAAAGAACATGGAAATTATGGGCCCATTAAAGTATTAAATATTTATTGACCCTTAAGGTATATTTTCTATTATTGTCAAACACTTAGTCATTTATTTGGTAGAGTTGGTCGATCATCACTATGACTGATCTATCCTATGAAGGTTGATATATGTATATTAGACTTGTTCATATCTTAGTTGAATTTGAGTATTATTATTGCTGAAAAAGTCTATGGTTGCCGAGTACTCCTAGACATACTAAGTGAGATAGAAGACAATATATGCCAAGCTATACAAAGTCAGTTCATGCTAAGTCATACAATGAGTGTCAAGAATATAGAAGCTGAGGGACAATAGGAAGATTAGTTATGACTGAGTATTAGTGCATTCTTGTTCCAAGGAAGCTAGTTTGGATATATTTGTTTAGAATGGAACAAATACTAATGTATATTATTTTTGGCCAACTTAATGCATATTTGTATGACTTAAGAGTAATTTAAGGAGATGATTACATGTTTTTTTATGGATCATTAATCCCTATGTCAGGTGTTTAACCAATTAGAAAAAATAGAAAGTTTAAGAGGGAAAAAGGGAGAGATCTAGATCGTTGGTCTTGATCTATAAAATACTCCAATTGGTTATAAAAGGAGGATCCAAGCCCTATTTTAGTATGAGTGCATGAAGGTGTGTGGTTGGATGCTTGAACAAAAGTTTGAAAGAGAATTTGACTGAGTGACTGAGTATATTAGTGAAGGGAAAAATCATAATATATCATATTGGAGATTAGATCAGAGGTTGGAAAGAGAAGATCCATAATCAATATATTAAGTGCAAACTAAAGGATCAGGGACTAATACATTCTCGCAAGTGTTTTAGAGTAAATATCTTAATAGAGTGGTCCTAATAGACCTATTTAAATCTCCTAATAGAGTGCCTACTTAGTTGTAAGTTTAAATCTTTTAATCAAGGTAGAGTGAATAAGTCTTGTAAGCTCTTAATAGGGAAAATCCCTCATAGGGTAGATCATCAAAAGTGATCAAACTTTTAGCCCTAATAGGAAAACTTTATTACTATAGTAGTGGAGATTTGTGGGTTTCATCCCCACCCCAATTTTACCTTCACCTTTGAGGGTTTCTGGGTTACCAAAATATTTTTGTTATGCATTGATCATTTACTTTCATGTTTATAGATGTGATTAGCAGTTAGATTTAATACATCATTTCAGTAAATGTTTATGTGATTTATGGTGTTGTTGAGATAGGGGTTAAAGGAAACATTACCAGACTTGATATTCATTGAAAAGGATAAATTTTTTTATAGATCTTAATTCACCCCCCTCTCGGTATCTAACTTTCCCAATAGACTTCCAACAATTGGTATCAGAGCTCTATTCTATTAGTAGAAGTCTAACCACTTGAGAGGTAAGATCTTAGAGATGGAGGCTTATAAGTTGGGAAGATCATTGAAAATTAGAACTTTATATGCTTCTTACACTATAGTAGTTTGAAGTAGCAAGAGAGGAATTGAATAAATCCTTAAAGAGAAGGAAGGAGGTGGAAATCTTGTAGAATGATAAACAATATCAAGAAGAAGACACTGAAGGACTATTTGTTGATGGAAATTCGAGTGAAAGTGATACAGTAATAATACATATCTTATAGAGGAACAATACATTGAATAATGAGATAAGAGAACTAAAGAGAGAGCATGAAATCCAATTAGTAAAGGTCGATGAAGTAATTGAATAGAAAAATAAAGTTGAGGAAGATAAGACAATGATTGATGAAGACAAAAGACAAATGGCCACAAGACTTGATGGAATAATATTTGATGTGCATAAAATCACACACAAGAAATTTGATATGCTCAATCAATTGCTAAGTGAAAATCATGAACTCAATAGGAAAGATGTGGAGATTGCAAATCTAAAATTTAAGTATGATTGTTTGAGGAATGAGTGATTTGAAAAGGAATTCATTGAAAGAATAAATAAACCCAAAGAAGTTGTGAGATATTATGATGAGATGATGAGATCAAAGAGAAGACTCCATGAAACATATGGACTAGGCTATGCCAAGAATTTATCATCTATCAAGGAAGGAGAATCATCAAAAAGTGGAGAACATAGGAATGCAACACCAAAGAATAGTAATCCTACATGTTATTATTGTGGAAAAATAGGTCATATAACAAATGTTTGTAGAAGCAAGATTGGAACGAAAAACCAAAACCCAAATTCTATGGATACTATTTTTACTATAATAATTAAGGACATCAAGCACATGAATGTAGATTCAAAGTAAAAAATACGCTAGTTGCACCTATATTTGAAGGATATTTCTATAATTATTAGAAGAATAGACATAAAGCTCAAGAATGAAGATCAAAGGAAAAACCTAACTAGACATCCAAGTAGGGAAATGCACCTAAACAAGGTAACTCATACAATTAGGATTACAACACATCATACATTTTTCATTTATGTGGAGAATATGGTCATATTACAAAAAATTGTGTTAGGACCTATTTTATAGGGAAATCAAAGAGTTGGATGAATTATAGTTTGTTATAGTTGTCATAAGATTGGACATTTGAGTTGAAATCATAGGACCTAAGCACCAACACCAAGAAATGAACATGAAAAATGTAAAGGTACTGTTGATGTAGAATAGACAACAAATCATATGAATCAAACCTAGAGAAAAGGAAGAAGCAAGCAACAGTGGAACTAGTGAAGTTGAGATCACCCAATCTAATGGATTGGGTGACCACACTACCACAAAATAAGTAAAAAAAAGGTATATGAGGAACTGTATTCCAAATGATATATCATACATCAGTTCCTGACATGTGATGTAATGAAATCCATATTTTCATAAGATGAAATGCATTAGGATAGATCTAAAGTGTGAATTGAGAAAAGAACACATATATCAAGTTGGAGCATAGTTGATGTCAAGCATCAATATTAATGTTAGTTGTAACCAAGTCACAATGTTGATCAAGCTCATGTATTGATAAGGCTGATATGTTTGATTAAGCTATGATGGTGAATAGGAATGAAATTGTGACCAATTTGGTGTGTTGATCAAGCTAGTGAATGTAAGTATGGAGGCTGAGTTGTTGAATGCTAGCCAAGACAATAGTCATGCACTATGCATTTACCTACAAAAAGTATAAAGCATTAAATGAGAGGGTATTTAAACCATGTGTAAGTATTTAGTCAATTTGAAGTTCATATTTACACTAACCCTATAATTTAGAACTCTTAGAGTGATAAGAAGAACATTCCATAGAAATTTGTGCAAATTTCAGAAGAACCTAGTGTTTCATCAACAAAATTGAGTAAGTTTGCAAAGTCTCTTTGAACTGAGTTTGATTAGTTTTTGAAATAATTTGAAGTTAAAAACCATACAGAGTATTAAACAAGAGGGTATTTCAACCATTTGTAGGTATTTAGTTAATTTGAAGTTCATATTTACACCAACCCTATAATTTAGAACCCTCAAAGTGATAATAAGGCTATTCCATAGAAATTTGTGCAAATTTTAGAAGAACATAGTGTGTGTCATCAACAAAATTGAGTAAGTTTGCAAAGCCTATTTGAACTGAGTTTGATTAGTTTTTAAAATAATTTTGAAGTTAAAAACCATATAGAGCATTAAATGAGAGGGTATTTCAACCATTTGTAGGTATTTAGTCAATTTGAAGTTCATATTTACACTAACCCTACAATTTAAAACCATCAAAGTGATAACAAGTCCATTCCATAGAAATTTGTGCAAATTTTAGAACTTAGTGCGTGTCATTGACAAAATTGAGTAAGTTTGCAAAGTCTCTTTGAACTAAGTTTGATGAGTTTTTGAAATAATTTGTAGTTAAAAACTATAGTTATAAATGATATCGTCTAAATCTAGAAGTGAAAATAAGCAGGCATTGAAGGACAACAATGCTCAGATTATGCAAAATGATGCATACCATCCTCACAAATTTAAGGATTATCCAGAGATCATGATGTCTGGAGACTCATCTAGAGAATTTTCATTGATTAAACCCCATATTATCATGAAAAATGCTGTAAGATATTGTTACATGTGCAAAATTGGAAAAATTGGTGATTTCAAGCTAAGGAACAATTATTACAAGCTATGTGAGAATGGAGTCTTGAAGGAGGAAAATAGAGTAGTTACTGAGAAAGGGCTAACTCATGCACTATGAAATGTCCCTTTCTCTGGTTTTATATGATATTTAAAGCCTATAATCAGATCTTTAAGATCAAACAACCAATCTTTCAAAGATCCACCAATTTCTCAATAAACCCCAAATCAGGTATGCCGAAAATAGTGCCAAAAACTTCACAGCTTCACATATTATTAGTAAATCTGAAAGTGGAAATTTTTATAGAAATTTCAGCAGCATAACAGCCTACAAAATGAAATTTTCAGATCTGTATAACATTTACACAACAGCTCCCAAACGGAGGATAAAAATAATGCTCATCGGGCTCCCGAAAACAACATAGAATAGCCCAGAAACACCACAAAAACACTAATAATATATCACAAAAGTATAATCATGAACAAATAAATATATTCAGCTCTATTTTAACATCTAAAAGTCTAAAATACAGCAGCAACCCAAACTGATATGAAATACTCAATCGGAAACACCAAACTCTTACCAAAAAACACACCCGAAAAACCACAAATTTGCACTGTTCAGCACAAAGGAAAACTCTGCATGAGCATGCACATGGAATGAATTTAAACTCCCATCCTTAGCCTTCCTAGAAACCTACAAACTCCCATTCTTGGGTCTCCTTCTCCACAGGTTTGGCAGCCTCTGAAGAATAACAAAGAAATGAGCAAAAATCAAGTTTTGGAATGAGCCCAAAATGCCTCCAAACTCCTTAAAAGAGGGAAACCCTAACTCACGTCCAAGAGGGGTTAATAAAAAATATTTTAATAATAATTTTCATTTATTAGTCCATTATCTTCCAAAGATTATCCCCTTTTTCTGAAACTTCACCTTTTTGGGCCTGCTTGCCTTAGAAAATATTATTATTTTTAATTATTTGAAAAGGGGACATGACAAGTCCTCCCCTTCCAAATATTTCTTTTTCTCAAGAAATGGATGAAAAAATAAACCAATCAATCCACCTGGATCCCAAATGTAGTCATGAACTATACTATTGTCAATTAACACAGGCTCTTGCAATATCCTTTGCAATATAACCAAGAGGAATCCATAATCAAACTAACAATTACTGCTCAACCAAACTCCAAAGTCACAACTTCCACAGTAAAAAACCCATGAGACACAAACTCTTAGAACATCAAAACCCAAGTAAATTGGACAAATCAAACTACCAACATAGTAAATATCATCAACGCATCCCACTGGCCTATACAGAATGTACAATCCAACTCTGCAATAATGGTGAATGCTCCTGAATGAAACTGTACCAAGTATGGAGAATCCACACACTGTACAACTCCTATAGTCAACACTACTCTACAGATCACTGGCCACTATCTCATAACCATAACTCCCATGCACCCCTGATGGTGATAAGCCATCACAAGATAAATAGTAAAAAATGGAACCCAAACCAAATTTGCCTGCCATCAACTCCTCAACACAAGGATCAAATGCTAACTGATGTACATACCCTGCAATATAATGTTGATAAAGAAAACCAACCTCAGTCAACAACTCACCATGAACAAGTGATACAACCCACTGTGACTGATCACTAGCTAAGTCAGGAGATGTCATAGCCAAAGGAGTAGAATCAATAACAACACCCGCTGAAGCATCACTCCACAACTCCTGCTCTAAGTCATGTATTATCAAGTTGTAAATTGTAGAACCTATCACCATGTTGTGCCCATCACGACTCTCATCCTGAGGTGTCAAACTATCCCATAACTAATGATAAGCACTAGGAACCAAAGTACATCTCTGTATCATCATCTCATCAAAATGGTCATCAAAGGTAAATTGATAAGCATACCTCACAATGTAATCTCAATAGAATGCGCCAATCTCAGTCAGTGGCTCAGACTGCAATCCAGATGTAACTAACTGCAATCGATCACTAACCAAGTTTTAACTAACTACTACCCCTAAATACATCACCAAGGGAGTAGTATTACTAGCAGGAACCATGCCAACTGATAGCTCACCAACATCACACATGGTCTTTGATACAACATCTCTAGTCTCCGTGCCATTAGTACTGGAGGTCACCACCATGTCAGGCATGCCACAACAATCTGCTGCAGCACCCAACTCAACTGAACCTAACTCTAGTGGGGATGAACCTGATATGCCAATGTTAGTATCAAGGATGGATGCATCCCCATCTCCACTATCTTTGAAAATCTTGACCATGGACATCCTCAAATCACCAGACACCATAGCTTGTGACTGTACAAAATCTAGTAAAGACTGTAGTTGCTCTAACTCCATGGTCACCTTAGCCAAATGAAACTGACTCCTTGAAAGCCAACTATGTACTCTCAAGAATCTTAAAAGTCACCTCAAGTTGCTGAGTAAGCTCACTCACCTCATCTTCCTTGGCCAAAAATGCATCATATGCTATACTGCCCCATTCCATAAGATAATCTCTGTCGGCTAACAACTACATATAATCCGATCTCAAAATTTGGATAGCCTCCCATAAAGAGTGGAACTCTGTCAAGGAAAGATAACTGCCTCCCTACTCATCACTAGTAGGAGAACCCCATCCATAAACTGCTAACAATTGATGAGCAACATTGAAATGTTGGCAAGTAATAGCAATGTCTCGCTCACTAACTCTCAACTGACTAGACACATGATGGCACTGGCTAGACTGTATCCTGCAAACCTCCTCTGACGCACTGTCTAAAGGAGCATCCTCAAGGTTACTAGTCTCGAGAGTATTACCATCCATATCATGTGAATCAACTCCAAAGCTCATATCAACATACGGAGTATCAAAAACTGTAGCACTACTATCCAAATCCTCTATACCAAAAGAAACCACCAAGGAAACTAAGTCTTCAAAACTGCCCACTGCATCCTCCTGGATGTCATCAATGCCAATATAATCTTGGGACTCATCTGTACACACTGCTAAATGTGAAAGATCATCAACACATTCTAGCAAGTATGGTCGACTGGATATATGAACAAAGCCTAACACCGGTGTATAAAAACTAATACCAGCATCGGACAAGCTGCTGGCACAAGAAAAGACAACACTGTGCAATATGCTAATCAAATCCATGATAGCACCCAAACAATCACTACTACCAAAAAGTGTTAAAGATTTCCAATCAACTGAATCCCAAACACCAATATAACAATCTTGAGTCCATATCCATAAACTATAATCAACTGGTAACTCAAGCAAACTCCTCACCTGAGTAATATGACCAATACCAACTAACTCCACATACCTGTCTGACATTGTCCCTATATCCTAGATGTGAATGCAAGATGAACTCACAAAATTATCATAGACCACATATGATCTACCATTCATATAAAGCTGAGTATTAGGAGTGCAAGATGAAACTAAACTCAACTCCATGCCATGGTTATCCCCATGTCTCTCCCAGTCTTGTAACACCAATGGAGTATTCACCAAAGAAACTCGAGTGTCCTCAAGCTCATGAGAAAGCCTATCAACTTCCTCCTCTTTCCTCCTCAAGGCATCTAAATAGTCTCTAACAAGGCTAAGAAGATGGTCACGATCTGATAGAAGATGTAAATAACTCAACTTCATCATTCCCATTCCTTCCCTAATCGCTTGTAAGTCAACACAAGAAGACTTTGCTTGAACTCCCTTATGTCTATCCTATAACTGAATCATTCGAATGTGATCCTCTATCATATCCTGCATCCTGTCATGACGAGATAATGAATTCACAACACTATCTTTGTCCACATGTTTGGCAGCCTCTGAAGAATAACAAAGAAATGAGCAAAAATCAAGTTCTGGAATGAGCCCAAAATGCCTCCAAACTCTTTAAAAAAGGGCATAACCCTAAATCACGTCCAAGAGGGGTTAATAAAACATATTTTAATAATAATTTTTATTTATTAGTCCATTAGCTTCCAAATATTATCTCCTTTTTCCGAAACTTCACCTTTTTGGGCCTGCTTGCCTTAGAAAAGATTATTATTTTTAATTATTTGAAAAGGGGACATGACACACTATCTTTTCCCAAGACATTTAAGATGGAATGGATTAATATTTTTTTTGAGTAAATTGCATTATATGAAGTTATGGTTGGAGAAAAAACTAGTTAAGATTACCAAATCAATGATACATTAGGTAACTAGGTACCCTACCCTTGACCAAGTAAAGAGTGTTCACTGCCGGGCCAAGAATATAAGTGGAGAGTGATGAGGAGGGATTCCTACTTTGCCTTAGTCTATCCACCAAAGCACTCAAGGCTCTTCTATATCCTTCTTAGGGCCTTATCTTCACCCTACCACTAAGGGAGTACTTCCACTATTCCCCTACTTCACCAACCCACTCCCATCAATTTTAAATTTTTCACAAACTCCAAAGTTAAGCTTCATCCCTTGGCTTCAATTATACTATAGGATAAACCAATACATTCACCAAGCTTCCATGAATAGTAGGTCTTCCATTCTAATGCATTCCATGATATTTAAGGTGCTTGAATAGGTTTGAGTTATTAGTTTTCATACAATCTCAAGATTTCCTTGTTTAGGAGGGCTACTAGGGCTAGTAGCAATTAGGCCTCCTAATTGAACTTTTGGTTTCTAGTTTTAAAATTTTCTAAAGGACTTGTAAAAAAAACTCTAGATTAGGATACATTTTTCAATGTACTCCAAGATTCACCTAGTTTTAGGTCACCAAGGTGTTTGTACAACCCTTTTCCAAATTACCCCTATTTTTAAGGGTTTTAAAGATTCCAAACAACAATTCACTAGGATCATTCAAAACCCCTTCAAGATGACTTACCCAAGAATTTTCTCTAGTCCTAGTATAACATCATTCATTACTCCTTCCATCCAAACAATTGGATCAATCATTTCAATCCATCTACTAGGCTTTTGACCTTTGTTTTACTAAGCTTCACCTAGCTAGGTAGCCTCCTACTTGCCTAGGGATTTTCTTTAAATAAAGAAAAGAAAATATTCAACGCTAAAAAATGCATGCACACATGCACACACACACACACACACACATAGACATAGACATAGACACAGACACAGACACAAACACACACACACACACACACACACACACACACACACACACACACACACACACACACACACACACACACACACACACACACACACACACACACACACACACACACACACACACACACACACACACACACACACACACACACACACACACACACACACAGTATGTAAATTTGTCTTCTTGATTGTAAAGGGCCATAGAGATTTGACCATTGGAATTCAAGAAAGAGTCATTATTCTTAATGTTACTACAATGAGGGTAGTGAACTATATAGTACAAAATGATTTTCAAACACCTATCTAAATAGAACTTCAAGAAACCAAATCAAACCATAGAAATATAAATCCAATCCTCTAACTAGAAAGTAAATAAATAAACTCAATCAATCCATTATCATTTGGAATATGAGTGTGCAAGATGACTATGACAAAAAAATGCTCAATGTTTTCTATTACTTCAAAGTTGAATTTGTACAATTTGAAGACCAACCCCTCTCCTAGGTGTGTAATGGTGTTTTATACCCCTGTTGCACATGTGTCAACTTCTTGTATGTATCCATAACCAAAAAATTGTAAGTTGCTTGGTTTTGACAATTTGTTGTCAATGTTGTCAAGTGCAACTTTTTACAACTTTTCACTTCGACCATGTATAGACCTCAAGACATCTTAAATGAGTCTAGTAAGGTCCAAAACCAACTTCCATTATTTCAAGGATAAATTTAGTGGCTATTATTCGCCAATTGGCTAATCTCACTCATTGGGGACCCTAGATTTGGCTTATTTTTTTGCACTTTTGGGGTGTCCACATCATGTGTACTTTACCAAAATTGGGTCCCATACTCAGGCTAATCACCAATAATAATAGATAAGTATTTATATTTTAGTGATGACTTCACCAATGGAATCTAATTTTTCTACGTAGAAATATTTTTGCCTACATTTTTTAAGGCTTGTCTTGATGGATAGTCATATTCATCAATATTTGGTAAAAATGTAACTTACACTATAGATTAACTATGCAGATTTGACACATGTCTCTATTCTAAAGACTTTTCATGAAACTTTCTATTCTTTCTCATTTTGTCACAAAATAGATTTGATTGGAACACGTGTCTTTACTTTGGGAACTCTCTTTAAGGCTTTGTATGCTTTTAAAAATTTGGCTTCAAATAGGATTTAGGCCATTGATTTAGGATCATCTAATGGTTAAAAATAATAGGGGTGCTTCCCCCAAACCACCATTCAATAATTTGGAGGGAAACTGCAATGATAAAAGTGGGCTGAATTTAACCTTAATATTTGATAATTAATTAGGTTCCATTTAATTATAATATTAAAATCATTGTTTCTAGGCATGTGTAGTTTTTCCCACAATTTTCATCAATAATGAAAGATTCATAAGCATTTTATAGAATTTTCATATGATTGTAAAACAATCACCAATAAAATTTAACAAATTCCTTTTCAAAAATAAAAATGCACCAATATAAATTAATCTTTCCCCTAAACTTATGTTCGATTTGCCAAAATTTTATACTTTTTTCTAAAGGGGGGTTTCTTAAAGTTATCCTTGCATCATTTCCCAACTTGGGAGTATTTGGTCAAAGATTGGTCAACCCTTGACCCATTCTAGCAATTACAAGCAACTTAAACATTCTAAGGACACTTCTTGACTCTCTACTTTCTCACACTCACCTACATGACTCTAATCACACACTTGGGGCTTCATATTTAGCCCTTATTCCTTGGTGGTTGACTAAAACCACCTACAAGCCAAAATTCTAGGACCTTTAGGATTTGTAGGTGCTCCTACACCATTCTCCCCATGTAACAAGAAACTAAGTAGGATCTTCAAGTAACAAATCCATGTCAATACCTAACTTCTTGAAATTAGTTTCAGCCACCCAAGTAACCTCTATAGTAGGTAGTTGTTTCCACTTCACAAGGTGCTCCTTGTATACTTTGTGCTTAGTCTTCTTCTTTAACCTAGAATTAAGTATCCTCTCATCTTGTGGCTTAACTAGAGTAGGTATACTGATATCCTTGACTTCTTTATCAACCTCTAATTTCTTTGTATCCCTTGTCAATTTAGGGATCTTTCACATTTAAGATTGGAGAAAGGGCTAACTCCTTAGGCAAGTCTATCTTGTATTTATTTTGACCTTACTTGGCCAAGACCTTACATGGTGCTATCCTTTTAATCTAAAGTTTACTTGGAACTCCCTTTCATAATCTTGACTTGTTTATGTGTACTAACACCCAATCTCCTACTTGGAATTGAATATCTCCCCTCCCCTCATCTACCTTGCTTTGTAATTTCTAATTTGCCTCTATGAGAGTTTTCTTGATTTGTTCATGGATCTCCTTCGTGGACTAGGAAAAATATTCAACATGTCTACTAACTTCTTCATTCTCCCTCAACTCTCTAAGCTCACAAACTCCCCTTGGATGCAACCCATAAACAATTTGAAATGGACATTTTCTAGTGATTCTATTAGCACTGTCATTATAGGAAAACTTAGCCTATGGTATGATTTGACCCCATGACTGACCATATTCTTTGATTAAGCATCTTAGTAGGTTCCCTAGCACGTTATTAATGACCTCTATTTGACAATTAGTTTGGAGGTGGTAAGTTGGACTATGAGCCAAGTTGGTACCTAACCTCTTCCATAATGTTTTCCAAAAATGTCCCATGAACTTGACATCCCTATCTAATACAATACTAATAGGAAGACCATGAATCCTAACCACTTCCTTGAAGAAAATGTATGCTATGTTTCTAGCATCATGAGTTGTCTTGCATGGTATAAAGTGACTCATCTTACTAAATCTGTCTACTACTACAAACACTATCAAAACCAATTCTTGTCCTTGGCAAACCAACTATGAAAAATCCATGCTTATGAATTCCCAAGGCCTATTAGGTGTTGGTAAAGGCTGATATAAACTAGCATTTGAAGAGGTTCATTTAGCCTTCTAAAAAATGATACATTTCTCAACATAACTTCTAATATCCCTTTGCATTCTTGGCTAATAGTAGCACCTACTCACAAGTTCTAAGATTTTATTCAAACCAAATTGCCCACTCAAACTTCTATTGTGCTTTTCTTGGATGTGGTTTTCCCTCATTAAACCCCTTGGAACAAAAAACTAATTATCTCTAAACAAAAAACTCCTTTTCAAGGTATAAATAGAAAACTCACTATAAAAATGATTGCTAAATGATAAGCATACCTTGTAAGCTTATGAAAAATATTCATCTTCCTCAAAAAGGTCCTTGAATCCCTCTATGCCAATGCTCTTTAATTGAATTTCTTGGACTGTTAAGAGCCTCCCTCTCAATGCATCTTCCACCTTGTTAGCTTGCCTTTTTTTGTGTTTAATGGTGAATGTGTATTCTTGTGAGAAATCCATCCACTTAATGTTCCTCAAATTGAGTTTCTCTTGTGTATTGATGAAGCTCAAAGCTTGATTGTTAGTGTAGACAAAAAAATTTTTCGGCAATATAAAATGCCTCCATTTCCTAAGAGCTTAGACTAGTGCATAAAACTCTAGATCATAAGAAGAATGTCTTGAATTATCCTTATTCAATATCTCACTAAAAAATTCTAGAAGTCTTCCCTCTTGGGTTAGGACTACTCCTACAACAATCTGATTGATATCACACTTTATAATGAACAATTGGCAAAAAATTGGCAAAACTAGGATGGGTTGTGTAGCAAATTCTTTTTTCAATTTCTCAAACCCTTCATCTATTACCTTAGTCCACACAAAATTGGTTTTTAGTCCTCCCTTGATGGCATCTAGTATAGGTGTACAAATTTCACTAAATATCCTCACAAACATCCTATAGAATTGAGCCAATCCATGAAAGCTTCTAACTTTTTTTCCTATTTTAGGAGTTGGCCATTTTAAAATAGACTCCACCTTGCTTGGATCCATCTTTAAATCTCATTGGGAAACCACAAAGCCTAAGTACACCAATTCTTGTTTCACGATATCATTCTTTTCAAGATTAATGGCGAGTTTCTCCTCTTATAGCCTTTTCAATACTAATTCTAGATGCTTCATGTGTTCCTCTTTTGTTTTAATAAAGACAAGGATATCATCTAAGTACACTACTATGAATTTACCTATATTGTCCTTCAAGACTTCATTCATCAATCTTGTAAATGTACTTGGTGCATTTGTAAGACCAAAAGGCATAACAAGCCATTCATAAAGACCCTTTGTGGTTTTAAATGCAATTTTCCAATCATCTCCTTCCTTCATACTAATTTTATGATAACCACTTTTAAGGTCTATCTTGGAGTAGTATTTAGCCCCACTTAGAAAATCCATCAAATCCTCTATTCTAGGAACATGAAATCTATATTTAATAGTGATCCTATTTATGGCCCTAGAATTAGTACACATTCTTTACTTACCTCCTTTATTGGGTGCTAAGATCACTAGAATTGCACATGGGCTGATGCTCTTCCTAATGAGGACTTGATCCATCAATTCTTGTACTTGTCTTGCTATCTCCTTGTGCTAATAAGGAGTCATCTTGTATGTAGGTTTTTTGGGTAAGGAATCCCCTAGTACAAAGTCAATTTCATGGCCTACTATTATTTGAGGAAGAAAGGTAGCAGGTGTCCCTTCATAGATGATGTTTTGAAATCCCTCAAGTAACTGCTTTACTTCACTAGGAGTGGTGGTTTGTTTGGTGATTTCTTCTTCCTTGGGTTTTAAAAAAATGACAAATCCTACCCCTTCATCATGCTTGATGTCCTTTAAGAAGTATTTTTCACTAACAAACAAGCTATTGTGTATTTTTGCTGCTTCATTAGGTTCCTCTTCCACTAAGGGTTGTATTTTATAAGTCACTCCACTCTTCTTAAATGTATATGCATTCTTCCTTCCTTGGTGTACAACATCTCTATCAAATATCCATGGTCTACCCAAAAAAAGATGGCATCCATCCATGCATAATACATCATAGAGTATTTTCTCATTATACTGCCCAATAGAAAACTCAACCTAAGCTTGCTCATTCACTAGCATATTTTGTCCCTTATTCAACTAGGTCACTCTATAGGGATGAGTATGAGGTTTCTTAACAAGTTTTAGTTTGTCCACTATGAGATGATGTTTTCAATAGACCTTTAGTCTATTATTACTTTGTAAACCTTGCCAAGGATCTTGTATTTGATCCTAAATAATGACTTTCTTTATTTAGGTTCCTCTTTATTTGGTTCTTTGATCAAAACTCTTTTGATCATTAAGTTTTCTCCTTTCTTTGAAGTATCACCTCTAAAATAGTTACATCCTCCTCCTCTCCTTGAGAATAGGTAACCTTAGTCTCTCCATGGGATGAGGAATATGCCATATTAGGGCATCTGTAAGCTAGGTGTCCTTGATTGACACAATTATAACACTTCATAGTAGTAAAATGTGAATTCCTAACAAAGCCATTGAACCTTCCTCTTCCTCCACTATTTGAGCTTCTTCCTCTTTTTTAGCTACTCCTTCTAGTCCCATCACTACTTTGTTCATTGAGCTTGTCATTGATTATTCCTCCATATCCACCTCTATGGGTACCTTTGGCATCTCTACCTCTACCTCTCCCCCTTGAATTGGATTCTTGCCTCTTCTTGTTCTTCTCTTCCACTTTAAGTGCCAATTGAAAACACTTGTGAATAGTGGTGGGGTCCATAGCCTAATCTCTACTTGAATTCCCCATCTCAGGCCTCCTAGATACCTCGCAACCTTCACACTTTCATCCTTTTGGATCTCAAACCTTAGACATAGTTTTTGAAACTCTCTTGTATAAGAGGAAACATCCATATCCTTCTATTTTAAGCTTTCTCTTTTGTTATGAAGTTGTATTTCATAATCCTTAGGTAGATAGTTATCCTTGTTTTTGGCCACCATGGCCTTCCAATTGGTTATTGGCTTCTTTCCTCCCTTATCACTTTCTTCTTAGTGACGTAGTGCAAGCCAGGAGAATCCCCAAAGGGAGATGTCTTGACACAGTGAAAGGTAGGAGAATCTCCAAAGGGAGATGTCCAAGCCCCCTACTATAAAACCATGCAGCGAAAACACAATAACATGAAGTGATAACACAAGATCTCATACCAAATTACAATAATATATTCATAAAATATAATTGATTACATGCAATGTGCTAGGTTGTAAGGCCTTCCCGATTACGACCAAATACAAAGCAAGTAACAGCTCTACAAGATCCCTCAAGATCCAATCCAAACCTAAGCTAGTCCAGATTACACTCTGGTAGAAACCTCCAAGGAAGATCTAAACTTGTGCTTGCAAGCCCACCAAGAAATCTCCTTATTTTCCAAGCTGCAACTACTAGCCCTTCTCAAATTTCGCTCTTCCAAGCTCCTCTACTTCTCCTTGATGGATGAATCATGACTAAAGACTTCTCCACAACCCCTACTTATACCAATTTAAGCCACAAGTCAGGCCCAGAACACAAATTAAATACAAATACATAAATTAAATGCCAAAGTCGGCCTCCTACAACAATTAAATTCCCAAAATTGATGTCTTAATAAAATTGTGATACCTCCTAACTTTGGATGAATTGGAACTTGTGCTTCAAACCATACATAGAAATCTAGGATCTCTTCAATTTATAAAATTTTAATCCGCTAATTCATTATAGAAAATTAGTTACATGACTTGAAATAGGCACAAAATGTCTAGACCATGCCAAGTAGCAAAAGACCATGCCAAGTAACCAAGACCATGCTGAGCAACCAAGACCATGCTGAACTCCCAAGACCATGCCAAGCTTGTAGACCATGCTAAACAACCATAGACCATGCCAAGTTCCCAAGACCATGCCAAGCTCCTAGACCATGCTGAGCAACCAAGGACCATGACGAGCTCCCAAACCATGCTGAGCTCCCAGACCATGCTGAGCAACCATAGACCATGTTGAGCACCAGTATTCACCAATCTCCATAACCATTAACCAAAATCCCTCTCAAACATACAGGATTGCAAGCGAACCCAATATGCTCCTGCATCACTTAGAGAAACTTCCACTAGGTTAGGACTATTCCCCTCAATGTTTCTTTTGCAACTTTCACCTTTTGAGCTTCTGTGACTCCTTCACACTCAAAGTGATTCTCCATGTTCTTTATCAATTCCATTACCAACTATGAATCCATCTTCCTTGTGAAAATGGTATACCTTCTAGTTAATTTTCAATCATTTCCTTGAGGGCTTTGAAGAAGGGTTCTTCTTATAGAGGAGGATCTAGTTTAGGTTTTATATCTTCTTCATGTATGACTTTTCCCTTCTCTTAAGTCCCTTCTATCTTCTCTTTAAATTTCTCTATTGTCTCTACAACCTTTTCAAGTTTCTCTTTCAAGGCCTCTAAGGACTCTTCTAGAATCCTATTTCTCTCCCTTTATTCTATCAATTCCCTTGCTAGCTTTTCATTTTTCACCATGGTGTTCTCACCTATTGACTCTCCTTCCCAGTTGGACATGCACTTATCCTAAGTCTTTCACTTGCTTTGATACCAATTTGATGAGGAGGGATTCCTACTTTTCCTTAGTCTATCCACCAAGGTGCTCAAGGATCTTATATAGCCTTCTTATGGTCTTATCTTCACCCTACCACTAATGGAATATTTCCGATATTCCCCTAGTTCACCAACCCACTCCCATCAATTTGAAACTTTTCACAAACTCCAAAGTTAAGCTTCATCCCTTTATTGAATTCCACCACAAGATGAACCAAGATATTCACTAGGCTTCCATGACCAGAATATCTTCCATTCTAATACATTCCATGATCTTTATGGTGCTTGAAGAGGTTTGAGTAATTAGTTTTCATATGATATCAAGATTTCCTTGTTTAGGAGAGCTACTAGGGTTGGTAGCAATTAGGCCTCCTAATTGACCTTTTGGTTTCTAGTTTCAAAAATTTCCAAAAAAAATTTCAAAAAAAATCTAGATTAGGATACATTTTTTAGAGAATTCCAAGATTCACCTATTTCTAGGTCACCAAGGTGTCCATACAACCCCTTTCTAAATTACCCCTATTTTAAAGGGGTTTAAGGGTTCCAACCAACATTCATTAGGATAATTCAAAATCCCTTCAAGATGAATTCACCAAGAATTTTCCCTAGGCTTGGTGTACCTTGATTCATTACTCCTTCCATCCAAACAACTAGATTGATCATTTCAATCCATCTACTAGGCTTTTGACCTTTGTTTTACTAAGATTCACCTAGCCAGGTGGCCTTCTACTTGCCTACGGATTTTCTTAAAAAGTAGAAAACCAACTCTTAAATACTCCAAAATACATATAAATAAATAAATAAATAAATAAATAAATAAATAAATAAATATATACAGTATGTACATTTCTCTTCTTTATTCCAAAGGGCCATAGAGATTTGACCACTATAATTCAAGAAAGAGCCATTATTCTTAATGTTGCTCCAATCAGGGTAGTGAACTATATGGTTTCAAAATGATTTTCAAATACATACTAAATAGAACTTGAAGAAACCAAATCAAACCACATAAATCTACATTCAATCCTCTAACTAGCGATGAAAATCAATAAGCTCAATCAATCCATTATTATTTGGAATAAGAGTGTGCAAGATGATTGTAATAGGAAAATGCTCTATGTTTGCTATTACTTTAAAGTTGAATCCACAAAATTTGAACACTAACCCCTCTATTGGGTGTGTAATGCTATTTTATACCCCTTTTTCACATGTGGCAACTTCATGTACAAACCCATAACCGAAAAATTGGAAGTTGCTTGCTTTTGGCAATTTGTTGTCAATGTTGTCAAGTGCAACTTTTTACAACTTTGCACTTTGACTATGTGTAGACCTCACAACATCCTAAATGAGTCTAGTAAGGTCCAAAACCAACTACTAACACTATTTCTCAACTCAAGAGTTTTTGTTCAAATGTTGGTCAACCCTTGATCCATTCAATTAATTAAAAGCAACTTAAACATTCAAAGCATACTTCTTGACTCACCACTTTCTCATAGTCACCTACTTATTTACATTACTCTAACCACATCCTTGGGGATTCACATTTAGCATTTATTCCTTGGTGGTTGACTAAAACCACCTACAAGCCAAAACTTCTAGGACCTCTATGATCCCTAGGTGCTCCTACACTAGAGAGCTTACTAAGGCAAAGTGGAATGAGTAAGGAATGTCCATTGATGCAATTGATTATCCAATAATTGAGTTTAAATTCTGTGTGATTGCACATAAATTCTATTAGTCAAGTCAACTAAATAATGTACCTTGTGTAGCTATATATTTGGGATACAAGATAGTCAACAAGGACCACAACTATGACTTGGCTGAGCTACAATTGATTCAACTAGCATAGAATCTTGGAGCCATTAGGAAAGCAAAGAATACATCCTATAAGTTTATCAAACTCATACTCTATATATTATTTTATGTATAAAATTTGTTTTCTACCATTGGATATGTTGTGTGGGATAAGGATAGACTAGTAACCAAGAAAATAAATGGTTATATCAACCAGTTACGTGAAAATTTTGAAACAATTTTGGATGGGTTTTTTGATGAGTTTAAAAGGAAATTGAAAAATAGGATGAGACTATCTAAGTAAGTGGTTGATCAATATTATGATCACACATGTTTCATAGTGAATACTAACTATAGTTATGCTCAAGCAGTCATACCAAGGGTTGCATGGCTAAGGATGACACAATATGAAGTTAATGTTGATGAGGTGTCTACAACGATTACAATATTATTGGCATAAGAAATTGATAAGAATGCCTAGCCATTTGACACATATGATACTACAAAGATTAAGATGATGATGTAGACAAAGGTTCCAAAGATGGACAAAAAAAGAAAGAAAATGATCCAATACCTAGAGGGTAAACTTGGAGAAACACTCTTGTAGTTTCTGAGAAAAAGAAATGGATAGAAATAAAAAGGCTAGTAAAGGGAAATAAGAGGTCATAAAAAACCAAGGAGAATAAGCAAGGTCAAAGAATAAATCAAGGTAGAAAATCATAGTTAAACCTGATGGTGAGGCAGATGATGAATCTGAGAGGACTAAATCAGATGATCTAAGTAAAATTTAGATAGTGCCTAGGTGATCTCCTCAAGATATAGAAAAGGTATGTGGGAATATTAGAGGTTCAACAACATGCTTTACAAGATTTAAGTGTATAAAGTATGATGCTTTAGATAGAGGTGATATAGAAAAATTTGAGCAAACAATTTTGGATATGATGGCAAATTTTAATATACACCTATAGAACTAGTTTAGGAATTTCTTAAGGAATTACATAATAAAATTAATTCAAAATGGAAATGGGAATTAAGTACAAAAAGTCCAATATAATCTTTTGCATCTTCATACCTTTCTTTTAGGTTGTCTCTTTCTTCTGTAAGAAGATCAATATACTCAAGGGCTTCTTCAAGTTTCCTCTTCAACTATTCCATATCCATAGGGATCTTACTCAAGCTGTTAAGCCTCTTCTGAGTAACTATTCTTTGATACAAATTGTTAGAAATAGATAATACTAAGAGGGGGGGATCAGTATTCTACAAACTTTTGCCCACAACTAGATATTATTAATTACTTTGCAACATGCATATGAAAGTAAACCAACAATGTGGATTAATAAATAAATTCAAATACAAAGAGAACTCATAACACCATATTTTATTAACTAAGAAAGCCCTAGCCAAGGGAAAAGCTCGGTAGGGACGGTACCCACAAAATGATCCACTAAACAAAATAATCATGTTAAGGATATTGACCTTGTTAGGAGTCTATAAAGTACATATAGTATATCTATCCTTATTAGAGGACTAGGCCCTGTTGAAAGCCTCAACCCTATTAGAAGTTGGTATTACAATTATATATGTATGGAAGAAGAGCCCATTACCCAAAAATGCAATTATATAATTAAGTGCTTTAACAAAATGATGCAGGAGCATCTTGACACTTCATACATTATGATGGATTTCATAATATTGTAATATTTAAGTCATTTAGAATTTCCTATAACCATGTTGAAGAAATGGTTAAAATGCTTAATTTTGCATTGTGATGTATTAAAAACTAGAAAAAAAATAGATTTGCATTGTAATGGGAGTGCTTAAAGAAGCGTTGAAAAATGTACAAGGGTTAAAAGAATGTAATGGATTGGTTTAAAAGGTAGTTGGAAAGTTGTAAACTACCAAAACCACTTAAAAATAATTATATTATTTTAATCCAAATCAAATTTGAATGAATGAGAAGATGAAGATCATTTTGAAACAATTAGTATCTTCATAACTTGTAGTTTTGATTGGTGTTAACTATTTTTGTGTTGGTTCTAGGTCTTATAAGACCATTTATAGCTTAGAATCCATATATTTTATGTTCATTTGAATAGTAGGATGAATAATATTCTTTCTCTTTTGGTTTGGAGGAATTTTTTTAAGTTTAGAAGAAGTTATGCTAGTTTTGGTAAAAGTGGTTATTTTCAGATTTGAGGATGCCCAATTATAGTCAGATTTAAATGTTTGGTATAGACACATTTGGATGAAAAAGAAACTCTAGTTATACTCATTGGAAGGATATATGAACTAAATTTTATTTCTAATTTTTTTGAGTCATTTTCATTTAGATATGTATAAGTTATGTTCATTTTAATGAAGACTGGTTTTTAAGGATCTCTATTGAAGTTGTAGAAAATGATTTATGCTTGTAGAACATTGTATGAATTGGAAAAATTAATGGCTTATATGTTCAAAAACTATACTCATATAAGGTTGATTTAAAACTAGTTTGGTTTTATTTGGAGTCATTTGAGGAAGTTATTAAATGCCCTAGGCAGGGTTACTAGTTTTACTTCTGATTTATGACAGAGAAAATGGCTCTACATGTAGAGACTATAACATGTAATGGATTTATTATTGTTGGCTTAGATTTGGATTTTTTTAATAGGTATAACTTGGAAAAATTATACTAGAGGTTTTTGCAAGAAGAGTTTTAGAAAATAAGTTATGATTAATGGAATCAGATATAGTAATTAGGATATGCAAATGGAGGAAGGTTGATGTTTTTGTGTTGGAAAATGCTTTGTTTTGCCTCATGAGATGCCTCTATATAATTAAATTATTTAGTAAATTTTCAAGTGATAAAAATGTATCCCACTAACTGGTTTACTCCATTAATGCTATTTACATCACAAAACAAGATAGATACAATAACCTCTTATTTGCTGACTGTTGTACTTCACATACCTTTGACTTTACATTAGAGATCAAAGATCTCTCACATAAGTTCGCATGTCACATACTTAGTTTGAATATGAACTTTAAACTTCACATTCAGATTTAGATTCACATACTTTGCAAGTAGTGATTTCTTACTTATATCCTTTTCTTTTACAAAACTCTGTTCAGTAGGCTTGATGCTTTCATACATTTAGCTATATACAAAACTTAGCCAATACTAACTTAGGGTAAACATATAGGATGTCATCCCTAAATAATTAAGTAATTATTTTTTGGCTGAAATAATTCCTGAACCTATTATTAATCCTTTTCTAATATACTATGTCCTGTCTAGTTCTCTACCTTTACTAGTGTTTTACCTATAACTTGGTCTATATTGGCTGTATTGATATGTGCACTTAGGTACATCATCATGATACTCTAGTCTACCTATCCTTAACTACACATGTGCCAATTTTCAATGTAGACTTTGCAATATCAAAATTACCTCTATATTGATATTCAATTGTCTAATACTTAGACAATTTTCTGTCTTTCATCATATAATCTTAAGATGTATGATCTACCATTTATTTTAGAATAATGTATTTCCATAAATGGAAACTCTTATTCATCTTACTTAGCCATATTTTCAACAATCTTACCCTTTGGCATTGATGAAAACATATGGGAAAATTGGCTAAGTCCCAAAATGTTACATTTAAAAACTTTTCAAAATTGGGCTTTACAAAATTTCAAAATTATAAAATTTATGGATCATTACATATAACCATTTTTTCCTTATCTCTCCTAAAACTTCTACTCCCCCTTAGTATATAACTATTACTTTCTTTTATACAACTTTTTGTTGGTCTTAGAATGGTTTTGATATTTGAGTGTCAACACACTTAATTCAATTCTCAAAGTTAATACCGAGTATAATATAGAAGCTGAGCTATAGTGTATGCCAAGCTAGAGAGTTCAATAGGTGCTAAGTGAACTTTAGGTGCCAAGTAGTCTTTAGGTGTCAAGAAAAGTTCAAGTGTTGAGAAAAGTATAGGTGCCGAGTCACTATAGATGCCGAGTGAAACATAATTGCTATAGGAGCTGAGTGAGCCAATTTTTCTATATGTGCTGAGCATCAACAACTAGTATGTGTCGAGTAACATGAGTTTGTGCCTTCAAAAACTCATATGTAAACAATTTTTGGAGCTGACATGAAATGAATCTCAAAGGATCTTGAAGATAAGATTTAATCTTTCACATTACCTATGCAATCAGTATGCAACCAATAAGAAAAATGTAGAAGGCATGCAACCAATAGGAAAAGTGCAAGAAATGAGCAAGAAATGAAGATTTAATATTGATCATAGATTCATACCTAACCCTAAGTCTTCAAAATCTTAAAAAAGAGGATGAAGCCCTATTATGAAAAAGGAGAGGGTGCATGGGAGAGAATATTTATGGGTGAAATATAGCGAAGTGCATAAGGGTAAAAGACTTAGTGAAGAATAGAGCAGCATTGCAGAATCTAGTTATTGAAGAACATAGTATCATAACCTCATAGAGTGACATATCAGATCAAACAAGGATTAGAGTGAAATAACATAACAAGGATTTGGAATTAGCAACTGAAGATTGCAAAGCTATCAGGTCAAAGGCTTTCTAATATTCTCTAGCAAATTGTATTAGATATGGAAATCCTACAGACTTAGGTTGGTCTAGCAGCCATTTGTAAATCCTTTAAAAGGTTGGCATTCCAAGTGAATGTACAAAAGTTCTTTAACCAAGCCCACTTTTACTAGGGTAGTGAAATCTTTTAACTAGGTCACTTTTAAAGAGTGTAAAGTCTTTAACAAGATAGGCCTTTCATAGGGAAAATCATTGGAAGTGGTCAAACATTGTAACCTTGAACAGTTACACATTGCTACAATGATATTTTGTGGGTGTCATCCCCACCCTAGTTTTACCTTCTCATTTTGGAGGGTTTCTGAGTTACCAAATTTGTGTGTTATCTATTTTTTATGCATGTCTTTACTTTCATGTTTATTAGATAAATTAGATGTATGTGAATGGTTTCAATTAAATGAATTTGAAAAGGTTAAAGTTAGTTACTTTTGATTCAAAACCCCCCCACCCTCTTAGAAGTAAATCTTCCCACTTGTTAATTCTAACACTTTCATACAATTTTCCTCTATACATTACTCCCCTTTTAACATCAAGCATAAGGGTGTGAAAACTTATTTACATGTTAAAATTGAATTACCTCTTATGGCTCAACTTGATAATCTGGAGATACAATCTATAAAATCTATCTTCAACCTCTCCAGCTACTTCTTCCATATGTCTCTTAATGCCTCAATAGTGCTTAAGAGTTTGCACAGGGCATAGGATGCAATTTCCACTATATATAAGTTAGTTCTCATATGATGTGTTATTAGTAATAAATTATTCTAGCTACCTCTAAAGTATACTAATCTTTGAGGATAATTTTTCTCTAAGAATAGAGAATCTATTGATTACCATTTCTTTCTCTAGCTCACTGATCCTAATGGCATCATGAACTTTCTGCAACTCATTGTCATTATCTTCAATGCTTACATCTGGTTACTGTAATATATCAGTGAGTGTTTGAAGCTCACTCATTTGGGAAAAAATATTATTGTCAATGTCTTTGAGATTGTTATAGGACATAGTGCATTGTCCATGCAATTTCTTTCCTTCTACAAGAAAAATTCTCAACTCTTTTATAAAAACATCCAGTGTTTACAAATCATTGCACACATTTGTGCAAATTATGTCAAACATCATATTTTACCTGAGCCTAAACTAATGCAATATCTATTAGTGTTCTAAACTATTCATCAAATAGTTTACCATATCCTTAGTAATTATCTACATGTATGATTCTATCATCTTTAAAGTTATTGCTTTTTGCATTCCATCCAAAAATTTTCCTAATTTTCTTTCTAAATATTTTATGGTCTTATTCTTCTCTAAAATATTTCTCAAAGAAGATATGAGATGCATTTGATCATCGTCATCATCATCTAATGCTACTAGTAGTGTGGCGATCACTAGTAACTTTCTTGTCACAAGTGTGAAAAATAACTCAGTTGCTTCATGCTAGAAGACTACTTTATCAACCTCTGTGTTGATATGTTTGAGCTGAGATTGAAATTTAGTTTCTTGCATAACAATCTTCCAATTTTATTTCATTTTCTCCTCACCTTCCTTCTCCATTTTCTTGTCTCTTTTCTTCTCTTCTTCATCTTTCATTTTCCTTTCTTCCTTTTCTTCTTGTCTTCCTCTTTCTTCTTCTCTTCTTCCTCTCTTTTCTTTTCTTCCTCTACTTTCTTTTTCTTGTCTTCTTCTTCCTTTTGTTTCTTGTCTTATTCTTTCTTTTTCCTCCTTTCCTCTTCTTCCTTCTTCTTTAGTATCTCTATTCTTTTTTTCTTCCTCCTCTCTTCTTCTTTTCTTTTCTCTTCTTTTGCCTCATTTTTCTTTTCCTCCTCTTCATCCTTAGAGTTGGTCTAACCAATAATTAAGGGGCCAAGATCCTTAAAAGGATCCTTTGTGATGTTTACAGTTACCTTTGTGGCACTAATGTACATGGTATCTGTCTCAATTAAGATTAGCAGAGATAGATTTGTCATTTTGGTGTCCTTAACTTTTACTTTTGCAACTACTGATGTGGTCTACTTAATAGTCATAGGGATTTCTCCCCTATCTTCACACTCTATTCTATGAACTTTGGCATAGAGGTCATGTATCTAATAATGGATTCCTTTGTTTCCTTGTTAAACTCTTCATAATTTCTTGTCATTAAAAGAATGGCTCTTCTATTGTTTCTTAATGAAGCCTATGAAGCTGCTCAGTCTATGTACGAGCTCAAGAGGAAGACAAAAGAGTAATTTTCTATTTCTATCTTTTTTTAATTGATGATTGCTATTTTTTATTGGCTTTTTCTTATTTTGGCTTTTTGACTGGATGTTCTATTGGCCTTTTCATTGGCCTTTTTTTTTTTAAGCTGGGCTTTTCCCTTATTATCAGCCGTGAGACCTATCTTTTTTGGCTGGGCTTTAATTGCTTATTATCAGCCATAGTTATATAATTACTTTTGGGTTTTAGGGTCCCTATAAAACTTGTTTATCTAATAAAAAAAAAGGGCTTAGTACCCTTCGTAATACTATTTATATCATCACCAATGCTAACTTCACAAAGCTTTCTTATCATATTATTCCTAATTTTCTTATCTTCTTCTATAACTCTTGTTTTTCTATTGATCAATCTATTGTACAAGTCTTCTTTTATGTGCCTTTGTACATCTTCAAACCTTTTATTCTTCAAAATAATGTTTCCCACAACTACATTCTCTAACTGTAATCTATCCATATTGCTACACATACTATAATATTTGTTTAACTAAATGAAATTATTAGTTTCTATAATCTGAATATTTCAATTCTCTATCTTTGGATTCTAGAGCTTCTTTCCAGCTGAAGTTCGTGCTTCTTAGGTACAATTTTATTTATAAGTATGTCCTTAGTCTCCTCTTCATCTTCAAATTCTTCAGATTCAAATTCAACAATTTTAAGTGATTTTATTCTCTTATCAGCTCCACTTGCTTATTATTTGACTCTCTTCTTATTGGGGGAATTAGTGGGTTCAGTCTTCACCTTGGTGAGTCTCTTAGATTTTTTTGTGCTTGGAGGAGTAATCGATTTCTCCTTAACTACCTACACTTCCTCATCATGCTTCTACCTTTGGACCAAAGTGGGTTGCACTTGTGCAACTACAATAGAGGACACAATAGGTATCTATGAAGATGAGTTTTCTATGGTGAATCCTTTAGAAGGTCCCACCACTCCTAGGGGTGTGGCCACAAAAACCTCTGTCTTTCCATTGACCTTCATCTCCATATCTATACCTTTTGATTCTTCATATTCTTGTCTAGGCATGCCAGATTCTTTGAGAATTGTTCCAATTTTCTTCTCCATATTCTTCTTTATCTACTTGCTATAGAGCTTTCTCTCTACTTCTTTGATATTTTGAGCATAGGTTCCCCATTTTATACTATCCTTATCCTTTTTTAGATTTAAGTATGAATTCACATACCTTTCTATCACATCTTCACACATTTCATAGCCTATAGGGTCTATAAAATTAACTCTCAGCTCTGTTGCCTCCATGCAAGTGATATCCATTTCAACCATGAAACATATATCATCTTTGTATTTCTCCATTAGTGAGGTTGGAATTTTGTATCTTTGCTTCATCTCTTCTTGGAAGCTTTTCATCATCTTGTTTATGTCTACTTCCATCCTCTCGTTAGGTTTCTTCCTATAATATGTCACCAAGTTCATGGTGCATTGATTGTTGTCTCATGCCCTATCAACCGTACTAGGGAATTCCATTACTACTTGGAAGAATAGGTGTGTTAGTAGTGCTTCAAACTTGAACACCACATTTCTTGTTTTCTTCAATTTCTCTACATTGTCTAACAATTGGTGTCTTACAATCTCACACATATTAAACTTCTCTCTTTTCACAATCATTAGGTATGTTGCATGGATAAATCCAAAGAGTACTAAATTTAACCTTGAGTTGTGGTTCATTTTTTAAACAATGATCTTCTTGATCACTCTCACATTAGTTTTCTTTATGAGGTCAATCCTCATGTTCCATCCATTTGATTTTGTCTTCAAATTAGTTTCCACTATCTTCTTTACATTCTTCTCATTGATCAAATTTCTTACCTCAATACACAATCTTGTTAAATTATGGATCATGTCATTGTCAATAATGATAGGCATATCTCCAACCCAAAACATTCCTCTGTAGATATGGCTTAAAATGATTCTTCTCCACTCATGATTATCAAAATCCATATAAAACATATGATTGATTATGTTTATTTCCTTCAAATGTGTGAACTCTTGTTTCAATGATAAATCTCCATGGAAAACTAGGTCTAAGTCCTCATGAATGTCACAATCTCCAATGCTCTCAAACTTGTAATGTATGCATGATCTAATGTCTTCTATGTGCAAGATATTTTCTGGAACTCATGAAAATACTCCTAAAGGGTCATCTACTTGAGATATGAATGGATAATTCTTAAACACATACCTTCTCTCAGTTACATCACACACAATAGGATTCTCCATTTCAATCGATTCAAATACTTCAAGAACTTCATGAAATACATGGAAATCACATAATTAGGGCTTTTCTTACTTTGCACTAAGAATGCTTCAAATTCACCTTTTCTCACTGTAAAATTGCTTTGAATTTCTCCTTAATTATCCACATGATTGAATGGTACTAAAGATCTTGTTTTCATTACTTAAATCTTTCAAATTGAACTCCACATTGATTGAGCATCTACCAAATTTCATAAAAAGCTATTCTGGTTAACTAGTAAGCTTGTTTACCTTTGTTCTCCTTTATGCAACCTAAAAATAATTTTCTCTCTTAATGCAAGTTTCCTTATAATATTTTCTACCTCTTGTTAACTTCAAAACTTCTAACTCAACCTATAAATTGTGTTCCATCTTTTTAATGCTCTGTCTTTGATAGAAAAAGTGTTTAATTCAAGTGAGATGAATTACACACTATGGATGATTTCATTCTTTCTTTAGGTGCATCAAAAAATTGCTCTTCTAGAACTACATGTGAACTTGATGGACCATTTTCCTTCACAAATACTTCCTTAAATTCTTCAAAATACTCTTTAAGTGCTTCCTTCTGATTATTATTGCTATTGTAATCATTTCTTCTATCATTTTTGTTCTTATTCCTTCTATAGTTTAGAATCTTGTTAAAATTCCTTCTATCCATTTTGTAAAATCTTGCTATTTGTCCAAAGTTATTGCATAAATAACATATAGGTGTATTCCTTCTCTAATTATGTCCATTTTGATTGTCTAATGCTCTGCAATTCCTTGCAATGTATCCAAGGTTGTTACACTTGTAACACACAATCTAGTTCCTTGCTCCATTATGTCTTTCTTCATCATTGGATCTTTGTGATCTCCTTCTTTCATTACTTGCAAGGTTAGTATCTGTAAACATCCTACTATTTCTATTATTACTATCAAACTTAGGTTTCTTCCAATCTATTACTTTATGTCCAAAACCAGGACAATTATAACAATTAAAATTAGTAATAGGTTTGAAAGACTTACCTATGCAATCTCTCTTGATATGACCAACTTCAATAATTGCATATAAATTAATGTCTAACCTCCTTAGGTGGTTCAACTTACTCTATTTGTTAAGGTTCATTACAATCCTCAAGTTGATTTTTGTGCTCAACTTCTTTAGATACTTCTATAGAATTTCTTGGTTCAATCACATTCTGATCATTTTCTTTAGGTTTGGGGGTTTCAACAACTAGATTTGGTTCCTTCCCAACTTTTTTTTTTTGGCTGATTTTTCTCTAATAAGATATCCAAGACCTATCTTATCATAAGATCTCTAATAAAATAGTTGTTCATCAACTTTATCACCACTAGAATAAATATTCTCTAATTGTTGCTTAGCCTGAGTTAACTTCCTTTCACAATGATATTGTACTTCTTTATTTCCACAGGCTCTATTTTGATAGAATCTAATTTAGATGTCACTCTTGTCAGATGAGATCTTAGATTTGCATTCTCAGATTTTAGATATGAATCAAACTTATTTAGACTCAACTTTAGTTTAGGAATCTTTAACTCATGTTTGGAAATCTCATTTTATTTTCTAAGGTTTGCTACCTGATCACTATCACTAGTCTGCTCTTTAGGATATTTTATAGATTTGAGATAATCAGTCTTAGCTTTTAGTTTGCCAATATAATATTTTGCATGTTTATACCTTTCTTTTAGGTTGTCTTTTCTTCTATAAGAAGATCAATTTTCTCAAGGGTTTCTCCAAGATTCCTCTTCAACTTTTCCATATCCATAGGGATCTTACTCAAGCTGTTAAGCCTCATCTGAGTATTGTTCTTTGATACCAATTGTTAGAAATAGATAATATCAAGGGGGGGTGTGTTGAATAAGTATTCTACAAACTTTTACCCACAACTAGATATTATTAATTACTTTGCAACATGCATATAAAGTAAACCAATAATGCTAAGCAGTAAATAAATCCAAAAACAAAGAGAACTCATAACACCATATTTTGTTAACTAGGAAAAAATTGGCCAAGGGATAACTCTAGTGGGGGTGGTACCCACAAAATGATCCACTAAACAAAAGAATCTTGTTAAGGATATTGACCTTGTTAGGAGTCTATGAAGTACATATAGTATCTCGATCCTTGTTAGAGGACTAGGCCCTGTTAAAAGCCTCAACCTTGTTAGGAGTTGATTCAAACTTGTTAGGAGTTTATTCAACACTACTAGAAGTTGGTAGTACAATTACATATGTATGCAAGAAGAACCCACTACCCAAACATGCAATTATACAATTCAGTGCTTTAACAAAACAAGATAGATACAATAAACTCTTATCTGATGACTATTGTACTTTGCATATCTCTAATCTTACGTCAAAATTTTCATCAGAGATCTCTCACATAAGTTCACATGTCACATGCTTAGTTCACATATGCACCATAAAAATCACAAGTAGTTATTTCTTAATTATATCCTTTTCTTTTATAAAACTATGTTCAGTCAGCTTGATGCTTTCACACGTTTGGCTATATACAAAATTAGCCAATGCCAACTTAGGGTAAACATCTAGGATTTCATCCCTAAATAATTAAGTAATTGTTTCATGGCTGAAATAATTTTGTAACCTATTATTAACTCTATTTTGATATACTCTATTATGTCCTATTCTCTACGTTTACTAGTTTTTTACTTGTAACTTAGTCTATACTAACCATATTGATATGCACACTTAGGTACCTCATCATGACACTCTGGTCTACCTATCTCTAACTGTGCACATGGTAATTCCCACTATAGACTTCTCAATATCAAAACTACCTCTGTACTGATATTCAACTATCTGATACTTAGACATTTTTCTGTCTTTGATCATTGAATCTTTAGCTATATGATATGCCTTCTATTCCAAAATAATATGTTTCCATAAAAGAAAAATATTTCTCATCTTACTTAGCCATATTTCCAACAATATCCCCCTTTGGCATTGATGAGAACATATGGGAAAATTGGCTAAGTTCTAAAATGTTACATTGATTCTTTTTCAAAATTGGCTTTCACAAAATTTCAAAATTTACAAAATTAAAAAATTTGTGAATCATTACATACAACCATCTTTTTCTTATCTCTCCTAAAAGTTCTACTCCCCCTTAGTATATAACTGTTACTTTCTTTTATGCAACTTTTATACAATTTTCCCCTATACATTACTTCCCCTTTGACATCAATGACAAAGGTCTAAAAATTTATTTACATGTCAAAATTAAATTACCTCTTGTGGATAAACTTGATAATTTGGAGATACAATTTGAAAAATCTATCTTTAAGCTCTCCAGTTCCTTCTTTTATGTGTCTCTTAATGCCTCAATAGTGCTCAAGAGTGTGTTGGTAAACAGATTTGTTCTCTCCAGTTCTAACTCACAAGTGCCCTAATTTGTGAACAAATTCCAATTACAATAGTTTGGAAAGTGGCTTCTTGAAGACTTAATTTCCTTTGAATTGTTAGGTACAACTCCCTATTGTGAAATTTGCAATGACTTTTGTTTATTCCTAAATCTAAATAGGGTATGTTCTCAACCAAAGAACATGAAATATAAACTAAGCCAATCCTATAAGGGATTCAACTTAGGAAAGAAGTAATGTTTTGAGGATTAGTTAAATCTATGAACTCACACATCTTATGAAGTCATAGTTAATATGCACTAAGACTGATTGATCTATCTAAGAACTAAATTGCAGAGAATATTGAATGAAAACATCTAAAGGATCTCTTTGAGCTTAAAGTGAGAATTCATATCATATTCAACTCATTGTATTAAAACAGGGCTAATAAAACTCTGTTTATTCCTTGTTTCAAATCAAGATAAAGAGAAACAAGTAAACAACAATTATTACAAATGGAACAACAAATTATTGATATAGAAATACCATTCAATTGACTTTGCAACATCAATTACTTCACACAAATTTTTTTGTAACCCTTTATTAATCTTTCATTATCATACATATAGGATTTTGAGATGATCATTACAATGATTGATTCATTTTCTCAAAAAATGACAAACGGGAAAGAGCTGGTTCACGTATTACAATGATTACTTAACAAAAATGGAAAGGGAAAAATATGAATCACTTCACCTTCTTCCCCCTTTTTCCCTTTTCCCTATAGGCTTTGATGACAACAATGATTGGAATCAACTCTTCATGTTTATGGATATGCACATTTGTGTACCTCAAGAGCCACTTAGAATGCTTATAGGCCAAATCTTTGATGGTGGTCAACTAGTCTTATAGTTCTTCCATGGCCATGTGCACACATTTGCCAAGCTTCTAAAGCTCAAAAATTCTATCTTGATGACTAGAAGTTATTCGTATCAGCTCATCTATGAAGTTTGTGCAGTTTTCATGCATGACAATTACTCCAATTATTGCTTTTGCTTGTCCACTAGACTGTGAATCAATATGCAATCCTTTTAGTAGTTTATAGTCTATATCCTACTCTGTCTTCACTTTTAGCTTTAGTTTCTTTAAGTCCTTCCACCACCATAATCATTTTAGATTTGAACTATATACTTTGGATCCACTCAACTAGGGGCTCATCTCCTTTGGGTAAAATCTTTGCTTCAACAGTCTCCTTCACTTTCATGTGGATAATCATTCTCAAAAAAGAGACACAATAATCACCCTTGACCTTTTCTATAGCCAAGGTGGCCCTATTTGATGATATATTATCTTTCTCTATTTCCAATCTTAAAATAGCATTACCAATCTCATCTATAATAGAGAGTCCTTCCCCCTTGATTTTCTCACTCCACTCTCTACTAATTTGCCCAAAATTCTTATCTTCTTGAAGTTGAGATATAAGTGCCTAGATGTCTATAGCAATGGGGTTTCTAGTTATGGGCATCCCAAAGATGCTTTCCAATGGAGTGACCAATTTTCTAATATACCTATTCAATTCTTGTATCTCTGCTTTTATCTGAACCTTTGGCAACTTAAAACTTTCTAGCTATCCTTCGATCACCTCATTTGTGGACTTCCATAAGTTGACTTTGGTATCATGTCTAGATTTCTTGAGATCTACTAAATGCATGGTGAAATCATCTATAGTCATATCCTTAATCCTTCCTTCTTTGTTAGGTTTGGCTATCTCCATTGTTAAATGCCTTGTTTTAGGATCTTGGTCGAGGATAGACAAGATCTTCTGTTTCTTCACCTTAGTCAATGTGGATTTAGAATGACTAACAAGGGATAAGGTATCCTTGCTAGGAACACCTTCATATTTCCTCTTTCTCTTCCTATCCAAAGTATCTTCTAACCATGAATCTATGCCTATTACCTTTGAGGTCATCCCTAGAGAATCTATGCTAAACATTTTCCTTTTGACTGGAGTGATTGTTTTTGTGGTAAAAAGGAAATGAATCTTTTGAGCTTGAGAGATAGGCTTTGAAGACTCTTGGCCTTTCTCTCTCTTTTTTCAGTCTTCTTGGCTACTTAATCTAACATAGTGGACTCATTATCACTACTTCCTCCATCATCTAAGTCCACTACTTGCACATGAGAACTACTTGGAAGGAGAAGTGTAGGGCTTGTAGATGGGACTAGACTACTAGTAGGTGAAGGAATTGGAGTAGAAATACTATCTTTTGGGTCCACTATTTTCTTCTCAACTTCTAGCTATGCACCAATTACTGGAGCGGAGCCATCTTCACAAGTCTTAGTCAAAGGAATGTTGTTATCTAGAGGTTGGTCACCTCCACCTACCGGTTGAGCTGGTCCTTGAGTTATGGCTAGGTTCACACCTGATGTGTTAGCTTGTGAGGAAGTAGGGATAGATGCTAAGGGAGCTTGAGTGGGGGTGGTTTTACTTCAACTTCTTCTTGTTGTAGTCCACTCGACCTACTTCCTAGTCCTTTTAAAAAATTGAGCCACCATAACATCTAGATCATCCCCAACATCTTGATAGGGCTCTGAATTGATAGGAGTATTTCTTAACTTTGTTAAATATGTATTACTATACATATTTTTCCCATCATCTTCAATTCCTTTAATGTCAAGGTTGATTTTATACATTTTTACTTGATCTACTATGAGCCTAGTGAAAGCATGGTCATGGCTTTTGAACTCATCTCTGCAATTGGCCCAGTAGTCTTCAATAGTTGTGACATGTTTGATCACACTACCAATCTAGAGAACATCTCTTGCATATCTATTTGGATCAAAAATAGGTCTTAAGACCTTGTAGATCTCCAATTGATAATTCATTACAAACACTTTTAACATGTTCTTTGCATCATAACGTGACTCTCAGCTAAAAGCTCCCACCTTCATTAGAAACTCATAACCTTTCTTCTTCAGACTCCCACTTAGTACATTCACTTGGATTGCTTGCCTCACAACCTCATTTAACATGATCATATCACTTAGATACCTCGACAGCTTCAAGGGGAAAACCCATCAAAATTTGCAAGACACAAATATGAAAAAGATGAGAATTGGATGAAAATGCTTCCAAATTGATTGATAGCCGCCATTGCTTTTGGACTGAATCTCCTCTTTGGGAATCCTTGGAGCTCCTTGCAAATTCTCATTGTAAATGCATCATTAACTCTTATATATTCTACATAACTATTTTCCAATTGCAAATATGGGTAGAATTCACAGGACTTCATATCATCAGGGAGACTTTCTACCCTCCAGAGGCCTAGTCATAACTGTAAAGAAGCTAACATGTAAATTAGAAAAGAGGTCATATATAAGGTGTTGTAGAATTTTGTGGCATTGAGAGCATTGGATAAGTTCCCACTTACCTCGTGAGCCCAATCAATATATTAGGTATTTGAGCATAAGACTTGTACTAAAAAGAAATATTGCTCAACAAAATCTAAAGCTTCTACCTAACCTTTCAATATATGCAGGAGAACTAGGATGTCTACAATCTTAGGTTTGAGATCAGTACCAAAAAGGGTCTTAGGGACCTTATTTTTGGTGCTCCATGGCTTTTGAAACCATGATTGCATAAAATCTCCTTTCTCTAGACCATTTTCTTTGTAGAAAACTCAGAGATAACTCCACTAATTGTCAAATCTAAAAACTCCTCTTGTTCTGGAATTTATAGATAATTTACCACCATTTGTCTATCAATAGAAATCAATATCGTATGAATTGGCAATACAATCTACATGGTGTTCAGGTTGTAATGATTTATGCATTCATAGATCAATTCTAGAGCTTGGACTACTATTGGGAAACCAATAGCCTCAACTAGTTCACATTCTTAGAGCTTCTTAGTTATGGGATGAATTGGCTTTGATCTTACTCTCTTCTAAAAGTCTTGCATATCATAGAAATAGAGAGAGGTATCCATAAAATTTTGCAAAGTAGACTTGATTCCATTTAGCCCATCAAAACTCGTGAATCTAGTTGCCAATCTATTCATGGGTGAATTTTAAAATCTATGAAAGAAAATAATGGTAAATGCAGAGATGTTAGCTTTTCAAATAGAAGTTGTGGAAATTAACAAAATAACAGTTTGAGTAAGAGTGGTAAATTTTTGCAACTATTCATATATCTCTATATAGAAGTTTCAATCCATCTGTCAATCTTTAGGGTTCGCACCACACACATGAATTAAAGGAGAGGTTTGTTGTAGCAATAAATTCATATTTTCAGTAGATAACTTGATGTCCTTTCATTTTTCTATTGGACCAAAGGTAATTTTCTATCCTTCACATTTACTTTCTCATTTTCCACTAAGTTTCAAAAAATTATAAATAGAGTACTCCAAATCGGATTCTGCTTAATAGATCTTTCTCATAATGGTTAGATTGTTTCCATAATCATCTCAAGATGTTTTTCATACAATTTTTTGGTTCCATCCACTTTCATACTTGATTTTCTTTAAAATCTAGAAAATTGTCTTCATGGGTTGAAAACCCGATGAGGAGAAGATGATTTTCAATTTTCTGCCCAAGCTTACCTTTTAACTTTTCTTTTTGACTTATTCCTTCATTTGGGTTTAGAGATGTACATAAGGAGTGCAAATCTTCTTTAGGGACCCATCTTTCATTTCCTTTCCTTTAGAATTGCCTTTTGTGGGAAATAGACTTTATGGGTTGAAATCCTGCCGAGGAGAAGTCAATTTCTAGTTTTTTGCCTAGAGTGATTATGAGAGTTGTGATGAATTCTAAATGTTTCCTGAAGTAGATAATTGTAAGAGGAACCTCAATTTTTCATAGGATACCTTTCTACCTTCTTATTTCAGCATGTATATATCATTTGGTGCACTTTGCCAAAAATTTCCTTCATGGGTTGAAAACCCATCGAGGAGAAGGTGACGTCTAGATTTTCATAGGATTTTTTTATATGGAGAAAATGATAGGCCACAAGAAGATATAAATCTTGTGAATGATCCTTTCATGTTATGGGAATCTCTATTGTATTAGGTACTAAACTACCCACAAAAGCTCACAACACAAAAGGAAAACCACCTAGCTATGAAATGTGGGGAAGGGGAAGATGAAAAATTTGATGAAGACTCTTTCCACCTAAGGGGGCTTGAACTTAGACTTGAATGCCTAACACTTTAGTAGGAGACAAAATTTCTACTTAGCAAAATGTTTAAGGGATGAAAAGTGGGGCAATGGAGTGCACACAACACATAGGACACCACTTCAACTATATTTAAGTCAGTTCTTATATGATGTGTTACCAATAAGACATTCTTCTAGCTACCTCTAAAATATACTAATATTTGGGGATAAGTATTCTCTAAGAATAGAGAATCTCTTGATGACCATTTCCTTCTCTAGTTCACTAATCCTAATGGCATCATGAACTTTCTGCAACTCATTGTCAATATCTTCAATTCTTACATCTAGTTTCTAAAATCTATTAGTGAGTGCCTAAAGCTCACTCATTTGGGCCAAAATCTTGCCATAAATTTCTTTGAGATGGTTACTACACATAGTGCATTGTCCATACAACATTTTTCCTTTTGTAAGATAATTTATCAATTCTTTTATACAAGCATTTAGTGTTTACAAATCATTGTGCAAATTTGTGCAAACTATGTCAAATAGTTGCCCATCATTTTTTTCTTAAGCCTAGACTAATGTAATATATGCTAGTGTTGTGAACTCTTCATCAAACATATATATTGTAATGACCCCTTTTATAAATCTTTGACCTGAAGTTCAAATTTCGTATAAGTTAGGAAGTCATTTAGATTAAACATGCCTTGGATATTTAATTATTCAACATTTGAAGAGTTGAGTATTATCAATTTATTATTTTAATCTATTTAGTAAGTTTCATTCTATAGTACCAAGCAATCTTCTCTCTCTTGGTTATGACTATTTGGAGATGGTAGATTGATGGTGCAAAGGGTGCATGAAACCAGCTACAAGTGGCTCCTTGGAGGATACCGTCAATTGCTCAAATTTACTTTGCCTTTCCCTCCACCCACTCCCTATCTGAAGATGTCATAGCTCAGATGAGAGAAAAGCTTCCTGGGCTATAGTTAAAAATACATTTTAA